>BJCM01062759.1:0-16383 GCA_018326385.1 Flaveria bidentis | reverse complement strand
GGCCCCCCCCCCCCCCCGGAGCACGAAATTAATAGCATCGTTATCACTATTAAAAAATATAAGTTCAATGACAGTAATTATATAATCCAACTAGATTAGTATACTTATAGTTATGGTTGTTCGAGTCGACTTTTTATTCCATGCTTAATATTAAGTGGGGTTTAAAATCTAACATTTTCAAAAAAAAAGTGGCCAAAGAGTACACAACAAAAAACTCACTGTAGCAGGTGAGTTACTTATTAATATAACTAATAATAATAATAATAATAATATTATTATTATTATTATTATTAATTTTATACATAATAATATTATAATATACTGAAAACTACTATATGAAATAAGAACTATTTATTAATATAAATAATAGATTTGTTTAGGGTCGCTAGCCTAACGCAACTCGATGAAACCCAAGCTCGTTCGATAAGTGAACTTCAATTTAGGCTTGGTTTCATAAATCAATGAATGATCCACCTTTAGTCACTCATTGCATTAAAACTTTAACATAGACTTATTTGGTTAAATTTAGGTTTTGAATCATAGATAAAGATCCCAAAATGAATGATTCATCTTTAGGGACTGTTTGACAGATTCTTAATCAACCTTTTAATGGTTCAGATGCATGAATGATTTAACATTTAATGGTTCAGATTGTTTGTTTTGCAAGCAAATGTTTGAATGATTCTGATATTTACCTCTGAATGGTTAAGCATTATACTAGTGTTGAATGATTAAGCATTATACTAGTGTTGAATGGTTAAGTATTATACTAGTGTTGAATGGTTTAGAAGTCTAATGCTGAATAGTTAAGACATCTTATCTGAATTGGTCAGACATTTGTATTTGAATAATTAAACGATATACCAGCTTTTAATGGTTCAAACTTCTTAATAGTTCAGATCTTTTATTGGTTCAACATTTAGTTATTCAGAAGTTGTCAAACAGCCCTAGTTACTCATAACATTAAAACTTTAACATGGCTTATTTGGTTAAATTTAGGTTTCGAAAAAGATTGAAGTTCTATGAAGTAAAATGTTTAAAGAAAGTTCAATTACTTCATACTATACCTCACCAAACTGATTTAAAAAAGAAACAAACTTTAACGGCATTTTTGTGATTTTATTTGTGGAACAATATATGCCTAAACTGATATAGACAATATGTGTATATGAAAAGGAAAATTGCATTATTATAATACTATGCTTTTTTATTTTTAATACACTTATAAATTATTTATCAGTTACCACGTAAAAAAATGATATGAAATAAAGTAGAAGATGAAAAATAGGAAACTCCCTATTCATTAAATTAGTGTATTACAGTGGGTAGTGTAAATTTGTGTGTATGGTGTGTAAGTGGTGTGCATGTATGTATGCAAATAATATAAGTTATGACACATTAAACTTGGATGCCTCCAAAAAGTAAGGGTTCCATTTATGAAAAAATGATTTTTCTAAATAAACTATAGTCTATATTCTCTTTATACTCTAGTCTATCCATTAATTATGTTAGACCATAAACAAACCAATTAAACTTATTATTTTATAGTTAAAAATGAAATCTAGAACTAGAAGTTGATAAAAAAATGTTATATTCATCAAGATACGTGTATCAAAAACTAATTAATTTAACAGAAAATGATTAAGAGTTTTTTTAAAAGACTTTTGTGAAAAAAAAATTATCAGATGGGTTTAAAATAATTACCAAAGTTATGTTGATTAATTAATTTATTTTATATTTTTAATTAGAATATTTGGCAACCAAATAAGAAGCTTAATGAGAGGAAGAGTCGACATTTTATAAAATGAAAACATAAAAATGGTTCCAAGTAAAATGTGCACCAAAACTGGTGACAAGCATCAAAATGCATATATATTAGTAATTTAGTTTGTGGATTTCAACATGAGAACATACATTTGCTAATAAAATAGTTGTAAACTATAGTTATAGTAATAAACTAAAAGTATATAATAATATAAATTTTATATGTATACTTTATTAGCTCATATATAATTATGGTTTTTTTATGCAGTAAGAATTTAATTTAAAAAAACTTAAAGTTTTCAATAACTCCTTATAAGTAAAAAGAAAAAGAAAATCTATAGCAATCTAGTTTGGCACATAATTTTTTTTAATAATAATAGAAGCCATAGGACTATGCTATGAGGGATGAACCCTTTCCCATCCGTCAAGGCCTCGTTTTACCTTATCAGGGGGTTTGTATTTTTTAAGTAATAGTTGATTACAATTAAAAAAAATTATGAATAGGTAGTGGGTTTTTAATATTTGAGTTAATGAGTTAATAAATGACCGAAGTGTAATAAATATTTATAAAGTAAAATAAGAAATCACTATGAAATAGGGTGTTAGTAGATTAGGGTGCAAAGAGCAACACCCATAAAAATATAGTGGGTTTTGGTATCATATGGTTCAATGAAATTTTAAAGCGGGTAATAACACTTTGATAGTTGAGTCTCGATGAAAATTTTAATGATTTGATAGGTTATTGAAGAAACACAGTCACACAATTCACAAAGTAAACGACTATTCCCAAGTTCCTTCTTTTCCGATTGATTTGATCGACTTCGTCTAGTCACTTTTTATAAAGAAATCAACTATCAAGTACTATACAAAATTTTCTTTGATTTATTGTTTTTGTTCAAAGAAACTTAATTAGATTGTTTTTATTTAGATTGTAGTTTTCAAAAGAGTCTTATTTTTTTAGTTCGATTGAGGACCCTAATCCTGCCCTGTATGTATATTAATAATTGAGGGCGTAGTGAGAATTCAATGTGTAGAAATTTTGATGCCCGTGAGAATTAAAAGTAGATTGTAAGTTAGTTTGCTTCACTCATACACATTTAACAATTAAATAATAAATTTTATATATTTAAAATTTAAACAAATGATAAAGTGATAATTAAAATCTCACTTATCGAGAGATGATGTGGCGCATAGGTCATACGCACAACATTAAAAAAAACCTCTTGAGATGCCAATGGTAGCAAGGCTTTCATGAAAACACAAATTCTCATGGCACAACTCATAGTGTGCACACAAATTGTAAATTGTATAATTAATATTGTACATTTATGTGAAGATAATGAAGAGAGATGTATAAAGTTGCATTTTCAATTTTATCTCGGAGTTAGTGAGTTGATAAAAAAATAATGTAATATCTATGTGAAGTGAATAAATTGATTATAGTTATCACTCTCTATGTGATTCTTATGTTTATTAAGCTCTATTTACATACAAGCACCTCTCTCCAAATCAAACAATTACACAACAATAGCTTAATATAACAAACCAATATTTATTCTAAGAGAAATATTAATAAAGTAATTTGTGTCATACGTAACACTATTGTATGAAAAATCAAAATTGAAGAAAAGTATAAAAGTTCAACCTAACATAGCCATGAATATGTATCAGTTTTGATCTGAAATCAGTGCCAACTCAATGCGCCATGGTCAAACTACTCTTATATTAAAGAGTTGTTTTAAATTTTTAATTGATGCAAACTGGTTAAATAAATTTTATCGTCAAACATAATCTATCATCCTTTGTTGTTGTTATATCTGTTCATATGTACAAAAGATATTATTTATTTGCTCTAGTAGATTTTCACATGTGTATATTAATATTACATCATCAAACCTGTACAATATACGAGCTACCAAGAGCTAACTTAAGTAGTGTAAATTTTCAGCTCGATAGTGGAAATTTTTTAATAAATAAAGAGTCCGCCCCCCTAAAATAATTTACTTTCGCCCTCGTCCCCTTTAAGCTTTGGTTCAAACTCCGCCACTGAAGACAATCTTAGGGTTGGGATAAAGCTGGATTGACACGTTTGTTAGGTACCCTCTATGATCCTTGTACTACATGCTATAGTACAATCAAACACAGATGGACAACATGCATTGTTTCTAAAGTACAAATTTATATTTGCATCTACTTAATTGTTTGAATCATTCTACATGTGGTACAAGTAAACATGCCATTCTAGACTTCTAGGTTCTGCCATACAACTCATTATTTATGCATTGATTGTTGATTTTTTGTGCGTCTTAAACAAAAAATCAAACATAAAAAGAACGAAAATATACCCGGCTTAAATTCAATTTTCAAACATTAAAACAACTTGGATTATTCTTTGAATTATGAATCACTATCTAATAAATATATTCGTGGGTTACACGCGAATGATTTGTGGAATTTTTCTTGAAGGAATTCATGTAACCGTGATATTCTTTTTGTTCTTGATCGAGAGCCACAAAAAGTAACCGGTGATTTCTTTTTATTTTGATCGAGAGTCAAAAGCAATTTCAAGAAATCCCCTATTTGATTTCTTATCTTCTCGGTTGGATCTCGTGTGGGCCAATTAATATCCATTTAACATTGAGCCCAACCAAAATTATGGCAACAGGTAATCTCCGTTAATAAGCCTAAAATCAAGTGAGTCCACTAATACTTTACAAGCCCACTTCATCTAAAACTAATAACATGATTAAAGGAAAACCCACTTAATGAAATAAGTGAACCTTAAGTTTAATAGTCCAAATAATATTTAAAATTAAATAAAGCTCGCACTCCTGCAACACCCAACTAGTATTAACTATCGAGTCTTGCTCCTTCGATTTTCAACCTTTAATTGTCCCCCAAATATCTGAACTATCTTTGCTCTCTTGTTGCCAAATCCAATAATTTCGGGTAAGGACAAACACACTTTTTTAGATAAACCCCACAACCAAACCAACTGTGCAGTCCGACGTGTCATCAGAGATGAAGGTCAAAAGTTACGCTCAACATCCTCTTATTTGTGAGGTTCAAATTATTAACAAACATAACAAACTCCGCAATTGTAACACGTTAGTGTGGACCACAAGACACGTGACGAAATGACATCACTCCTTGAAAGGATACATCGAGCTTTCTTAAGTTAAAATAAGCTGAGCTCGAGCTTAGATGTGGCTCGGGGTCGACGAGTTTGTGGACAATATGTAGTAAAGATGTAAATCGGTCACAAACATGTTAAGGAGTTGCCAAATTATATTTAGGTTGAACTAATTATTAAAAGTGCATATCATTTCATGAAAATGAAATTTAAAAAGAAAACCGCTAGAAGGAGGGCTTGAACCTCCGACCTTGTGGTTAACAGCCACACGCTCTAACCAACTGAGCTATTCCAGCATCTTGTTCATTGTTCTCTGCATAATATTTATTAACTTTTATCATCATGACTATTATTAGCATGTAAGCCATTTATGTTCCGTCGATAACGATACACAAAATCTCAAAAGGGATTTTGCTGCTTTGATGTTAAGGTTACAAATGGTGCCTGTTTTTGTATTGGTTGAATGTATGTTCAAGAACATGTATTTTTAGTTTTTGTTTCTTTTAGTATGTGGGGTGACGTTCTTGTGGAAATCAGTAGGAAAACTGATGGATTCTGTGATTTTTTTGAGGTTTTTAATGAGAAATATAGGATTGGGGATGAAAAGTTCGACAAATTGAAGGTTGATTGGCTGCTTGTAGTGCTGTTTTGGTCTTTTGGAGGGTTGCTGTCATGAATTTGAATCATTTACTGATGCATATAAGGTGTTCGATGAAATGCCTCTGTTGGGTTATCGCCTTGACGACACAAGTTTTTCGCCGCCTTGCTTACTTGGTATGTTGATTTGATTACTCTGATTAATCTCTGTTCATTAGCAACTTGATTATGGGAGCATTAAAAGGGTTTAGCATCTTTGATACTTACAGCTCAAAAGTTGAAATGTAGAACTATAACAGTTGAAATATCTGTTATGGTATTGTAAATGATTGTGTTAATCTTGGCATATTAGAAAAAGGCACATTACATTCTTGATGAAGTGAATGCTAAAGGAGGTACTCTTGGGCTTTGAGTTTATGTGTCAATCTTGTAAGCTTATGCTAAAGAACAAAGAACAGCAGAAGCGGCACAAGTAGCATTGGAAATGTGCAGTTTCTGGCTTGAGTTTGATGTTAGTAGCTTTGATTCTCTGATAGATGTTTGTATGCCCACCCAAACTTATGGCAGATTTTTGGATAAAGTAGTTGAGGACCTGAGGGTCATAATCAGGTCCCATGATTGGAATTCCATAACCATGCCATAAGTTTCACAGATTGAAACTTAATACATTTTGCTTTATAAGATTCAGTGGTCGTTGTTGCTAATGTTTATGCTTATCGACTACTTTCTTAGGGACTGTTTGGCAACTTCTGAATGATTAAGTGCTGAACCATTAAGAGGTCTGAACCATTAAGTGTTGAACCATTAAGAGGTCTGAATCATTAAGAGCTAGTATATCATTTAATTATTAAAAGACAAATATCTGACCCATTCAGATAATATGTCTTAACCATTTAGCATTAGACCTCTTAACTATTCAGCATCAGTATAATGCTTAACCATTCAGAGGTAAATGTCTTAAACATTCAGACATGTGTTGGTGAAACAAACAGTCTGAACCATTAAGTGTTGAACCATTCAGACATCTGAACCATTAAGAGGCTGATTAAGAGGCTGCCAAACATAGTCTAGTAATTCTGCTCTGCAAGGTAACAATTAGAGGTGTCAAATTGGGTCCTTGAAGATCATAATGGTTCAACTATATGAGTACAACTATAGCATCTTGAAGATTACATTGGCTTGGCTATTCGGGTTTCTTCAATCAGGTCTCAAGCGATGGGGTAAAAAGTGGTTTTGTCCATGGCTTGAAGCTATGAGGTTTACAAGTAAGAGGCAAGTGAAAAAGTTATGTCAAGTATGTGTGTAGAATCAAGATTTATGCAAAAGAGGAGGATGCGGGCTTCATGTATGTATGTGTTGCTACAAAAATCCTTGTAGCTGGTATGAGAGTCTTGCGGCAATGTAGAGAGCGAGATTCTTTTGGTTCAACGGGGTCATGATGGTTGTGTCGTGTTGTTGTTTTCCTGAGCCGGGAGCAAGGCTGTTAAAATCATAAAACAACCCGTTGGATGGTCGTGGGACCAAAGCATTGTGGACATTTTGACGGTCAAGTTAGTATATTTATCTCCCAATTATCAAACATCAATGGATATGTATGTACATATCATAAACATGAGTCTATTGAGAGAGTGAGATTTGGGAGGAAGAGAGAGCCCTTCAAAGAAGGGTTAAAATTCAGAGACTTTTGGGCTAATCCTAATGGGCCAAATGTGGGTCGGGCTTAAATTTGTGGGCCGGGCCCGATATTATGATATCCATATTTCCATAGATTTGGCATGATGAAATAGATCATTATGTCGGCTTCAAAGATTATTTGGCTAGAAAATGAAATAGATTAATCCAGGACCTCATTAATTCAATCCACAATCATGTGGTTTGGAACATTGCGAATAAATGTTGAAAATGACTACATAAACAGGATCTTTTCAAACCAAACTCTCTTATTAAAGTTTATATTTTTCTTCTGTTCTTTTCAAGATTTCCAACACTTTAACCTCCAACTTTCAACACATATCAAACACATCTATTAATTTCCTTCAATTTTGCAAGTGGGTCACCTTTAGTTAAACAGATCTATCAGTAATTAAGTGGAAAATTGATGCTTTAGAAAAATCTTGAGCTGGATAGTGTTGGTGTTATATAAGTACAGTGATCATGGAATTCTGGGTGGTTGCAGCAGCTACTGGTGCTGGTTATGTGGCCAAATACTGGCATAACTTAACAGGTGAGAAAGGCAGTCCAGTGAAGCTGTCGCCCGTGCAATCACCTCGTGTACAGCGAGGCGTGCGCAAACAGTTTGATAAATCACCTAGCCCGGTTTTCCCATTTCCAAAGTTTTCAAGAAGATGCTTGTTAGATGGTGATGTTTATTCTCCTGAGGAAGAACATAACAAAGTGGGGTTGAATCTTCAAGATAACCGAGATGAAATCTATGTAAAAATCAGAAAACACGAGTGTGTTGACTTTGACACTTCTGGGAACTCGAAAAGAAAGTCTTTCTCTAGGCTAAGGCCGTTAGTGGTGACTAGTGATAGCAGAGATCATCAAAGAAAACAGATGTTACAAGTTGACGATGTGGAAGATCAGATGATCGCGTTCATGGAAGAAAATGGAGCACCGAGGGAAGCAGAATTCTTTGAACCAATTGGATCAGTAAAGCTTCCAAGAAGATCAGCAGAAATGCATGCCAAGAGATTTAAAACAATAGATCTTCATTCACAAGGTGCACCATTGCTTGCTATCTTTTACAAAAGTTTAAATCAAAGTACTGGTGGAAAGTTTAGCCCGTTTACTTGTGAATGAGTCGATTGGAGACATGGTTTACATCTAACGGGTCAAACGGGTAAAACAGAAAAAAAAATGTTAAGCATGCCAAAGTGGTTGAAAAGATCAAAAGTTGCCAAAGGTGCATTTTGCATAAAACCTCCTAAATCATTTTATCCAGAAGAATTAGATTATCATTTACAAAGTATAAACCTTGTAATCGTATTTTACAGAGTTCAGACTAATTACTTATAAAAGTTCATTTTTTGGACAATTCTACCCACCCAAAAATATCATTTTGACCCGAACTTGTTTGACCCATTACCCAACCCGCCTTCCTGCGCATTTTGTCACCTACAGTTTCACTCATGAGGTGGAATGTATTAACCATTGTAGTTTGACACAGGCACTGACATGGTGTCTTTGTTCCTTGGTTTTACAATTGGCATATTATCAACTAAAGTGACTAATCAACGGGATATTGAGCATCTGAATGAGCTACTAGAAGAAGCTGAGAATCTGGTTAAAGATTTACACAATAAACTTGAAATAAAATATGGGCTTGATACCACAAATGAGTGTGATAGTGAATCAAACGCTCCTGCAAACTATAGCCCAGAAGCCAAAAATATTGAGGTAACAAGCGACATTGAAGCAGAGCTGGCGGCCGAGCTTGAGAGGTTGGAAGAAAACACGGAGAGAGTGTCTAGCGTAGTGGAGGTATGTTACTAAGCTCAAGAGATTGCAGTTTCAAATGGTTTTTGTAAACGGGTCGTATTGGGTAATATTATATCTCTAATGGGTCAAAATCGTTTAAGTCGTCTAGAGTGATTTTCAATGCGTAAAAGCTCTTAAATAGTTTCAAATGTATTTGTTAATAAAGTAAAAGGCTCTGACAAAAAGCATTCCACACCCCCATTTGACCCAAACAAAATTACCTGTTTTGACCCGAACCTGTTACCTAACCAATCTTACGCGCCCGTTCTGCCAGTAGAGCTTTTGTAGCACAAGTTACAACATTATTTGATCTCATCTTGCAGATTGATTCAGACTTTGAAGCAGACATGGCTAGAGGAGACTTGAACCTAGATACACTCACATGGCAACTCGATAGCCCATCCGAGTCAGACCATGATGACAAATGGGTCAAAAGTGAAAGCACCGGGAAGCCCATTTTCACTCCAAATTACACTGTTTCATCGCTTGATTTGCGGTTACGCCTTCACGAAGTAATCGAGTTAGAGCTCAGAGCCCGTATCGAGGAGCTTGAGACTGTTCTCGAGGGTCAAAATGGTCAAACTTGTCCTGATGATCCAGAACCAGAAGAAGAGAACTCTTTCTGGGACTCTGACCACATGAGAATTAAATTTTCTTCATCAACTCCCTGATCTCCTTAAAGATCATAAAGTATAGCCATAGAAGCACAATGTACATAAGTGTATAGATAAAGAAATACATTTGAAGTAAATAAAATAGTGTATAGATCTGCTTAAGGTCAGGTGTAAGTGCATATGATTCTATTAAAGTAAATAAAAAAGGGTGTGTTGGTTACAAGTTTAATGTTGATCAGATCTTCAGTGTCATCGGTGTATTCTTTATGGTGGTGTTAGACAAATATCCTGGTAAATGCAAATCTGATTTAGTGTCCATTGTGGGATGAGCATAAAAATCAAATAACTGAGACAATAGAATCGATTGGGAAACTGATGGTTAAGTTATGATTTTATTGATAACTAACTTTTATGGTTCTGGATGTATATAGATAAATAACCAAATTAACCGAACTGAATCGATTGCAAAACTGATCACTATGTTTTTTATTAATAATATGCTCTGTCTTTAAAATGTTTTCTTGTAGTTTTTTATAAGGACGCATTACTTCTCGCTTATTCTTTCTTTATAAATTAAAAGTATCTGACTTTAGATATAATTGGATTTAATTAGTGATTTAGTTTAAATCCATCCATGTCTAAGGGTGGAGGTTAAACAATGACTAACCGAATTAACTTAATCATCTTTTTCATTAAATGAATTACCAAAGCAGTTTATAACTGAAACATACTATTTAATAATTTGTTAAAATCTAAAAATTGAAATATCGGTTATAGCTTTGTTTTTAGCCTTAAGTGGCCATGCTCAGCTCTCCCTAACTCTCACTATTTCCACTACATGGTAAAAAGAGCCAACTAAATAGAGCCTATGTGTTGCGGCCAATGATGTCGTGGAGAAAACGGATAATAAAAAATAGACATAAAGAGTTTATTTATAACAGTATTAGATTAAACGAAAAGATTAAATTGTGTCCAAGGAAAGAATAATACCGATTTTTTAATTTTATACAAATTAACATCGTAATTTGATACGTATATATAAATGGTAATTGCATCGTTCATATAAAGTAATTTAGTACGTAACTTTTTAAATATTCTGAGACTATGCGTTATGACGTTTGGTTAGGGATTTGATTGGAAAAAAATGTTGTAGCGTGACTAACACATAGATACATTTTTTTCTCGTCCACAAATCTTTAAAAAATGTGTAATGGAAGGGGGCTTGGTTGGTGATTAATATTTTAAAGTCGTGGGGTTTGAGTGGGGATTTTATGAGATTTGAATGGAGAAAACAATAAAATAATCATTCCTAGCGTTGTGACTGGCCCCAAGGGGGCTGCCATGTGCCCCACTTATATTAGGGTTGTAACGGTGTGTTGGTCGCGGTCGAGGTGATGTGGCACACTATATTGCCCTTGGGTACAATAGTAACACATAGTGTAATTTCATTAAAAACTTTACCAACATTCTACGAATCAAATAGCAACTTAAACAAGTATGTTTGCTACAAGAAATCACAATTATTTATTTAATTACAAAAAGTTAACAAGACTTTTATCGATATCAAATTATTTTTTATTACATCTGGTTTACCCAACAACAAAGTTTTGTCTTCAAGGATCATCCTAGCAAATTGATCAACATTCCATCTCAATAATAGAATGTGATGATCTCGGACCCCGTTTAGAAAAAAATTTGCAGTTAAAAAAACCACCTTGTTTAACCTGCAAAAAACTATCACAAACGTGACTGTGACCCACGACCTTTGATTTAAAAAGTCAAAAGGCAATAATGAGACACCATTAAATCATATTGGGTTCGTAATTTAACTGTCAATATTTAGTTCTAAAAGGCATTTATAAAATGATTGTGTTTATAAAGGCGTTATCAGCATGACGCCACCTACTTCCATTAACCACCATCAAACTAAAACCATGAGGACATTGACCACCGCCACTAACTCTCATTGACCACCGCGGACTTATAGCCGTAAGACGGACGACTTTTCCGGTGTCAAAAATAGAAACAGCAGCCCCCGGCGAGGATCGAACTCGCGACCTTTCGCTTACGAAGCGAACGCACTACCACTATGCTACGGAGGCATCGTTGTTCTCAAATTGCAAAGTTTCCTTCATCATTCACATTATCATTTTTGACGTAAACTGGTTCACTTACCGTTTAACGATTTGGAATTAGGGCTTTGAATAGAACCTGTGAATCGATTCTTTCTTAATTCTCTCAACTGAAAAGGTAATTTCTTCTCTTACAAATTCTGTTATTTCTTATCATCGTTGTATGTTGATTGTTATCGAGTGTTAAAACTCTTGTTGTGTTGTTAAATGTTGATTTCTGTTTCGATACTAGTAACCCTGGTTATGAATGTTTACTTTTGTTAGACGGTTTTAAGTTTTTCATGGTTATATCAATCGAGATTTCTTTTGATTCAATTGAATCAGATGAATTTGAGAACACGTAAAGGAATTTTCATGTCCTCACTTTTCTATATATTTCTTATTGCTTGATGGTCTTCAAGCATTTGGCATGTCGCAAGTAGCTGAATTATTTTATTGGATGTCGTGTGTTGCGATCACTTCCATAGGTCATACTTGCTAGAAGAGTCTGAAGTGAATATTTGGTTAGGCTGATCATTGACAATACATAACTTTATGAATGCTAAGTATGTTTTTGTGATTAAGTGGGAGTTTGATGATCTGTTGTATCGTTGTGTCTTTTTGGTATAATAAGTTAGTAGATAGTAGCAACTGTAAAGATGAGATTTAAATGCATTCTTTTATCTGAATTTAACAAGCCAAACATCAGTTTTCGCAATGATATTCAAACAACAGCAAGTAATCACATTCAAATTCCAGCCTGCTATCAAACCCATGCGTGTAATGATTTCTAACTGCAAACCAAATGGGACCTAAATGGCAAAAGAAGCTTTTAAGAAACGACGATTTTGGCTGTGAACTATTAAGATGCTAGCATATGCCTTTACCTTAGTGGAGTCCTGCTGTTTCAGTTTGTAGTTACTTCCCTTGTGAGTCATACTCATGAAAGTAACAAGGATCAAATCCTTGATCTCTATTTATAGACAATTTTCGAATACACACCTTCTTATAGTTCTCAATGCGGATACATTTCATATTAACCAACCTGTGGCACAATTTTGGTTTCTCAATTCATTTAACAAAGTTTTCAATTGTTCATAGAACTGTTTATTATATAAGATTGAAGATGAAGTGAAGTAATTCTGTCTATTAGTAGCTCATATATGATGATTGTAAAAAAATTGGTGATGATGACACTGCTTTACAGTCGGGATTCACACGTCCAAACTGTATATTGCTGATAGTCACATTTGAGTGCTGATAAGTGATTATATAGTACAAACTTCTAATGACTACAAGGTAGCTATTTGATGATGGACAACCTTATCAGATTGAAGTTGTGTATTGTACCGTTTGGTTCTTTATTTGAATTTGAGAGAATTGGGTGACTACTATCTTTGTTTTCATGTTAGGAGAGTGTAAGATCATACCATTTTAACATTGCCCTAACTTAAAATACACTAACATGAATTCATGGTGGTGAGTAATTTGAAAGCTTTAGTTATATTATGTATATGAAGCGGTCAAATTTGAATTTTCAGATTACATCACCATGGTAGAAGGTGCCCGAGTCCGACTTAGGGGTTGGCAGCAGGCGGCAGTTGCCCTTGGGTCTGCAGTTGGTGCATTGGTGGACCCAAGAAGAGCCGATTTGATAGCTGCTTTGGGGGAAACCACTGGGAAACCTGCTTTTGAGAGGGTACTTGAAAGAATGAAAAGGAATCCTGAAGGCAGAGTATGACTTCTGCCTACTTTTCACGTAGTTAATCACTATTTCTGCTATTTATTTGAGGTGCGAATATGGGTTGGTCGAGTTGTGAAATCCTGCTTGGAACATATTATTTACAGTTCACCTTGGTTGACCCCCAAAAAATTTGTTCATTCTAAAAAAGATATAAATACTTATAGTCAATGCTAAATAAAATTACAAAAACAGTACTGTGTCTGTTACAATAATTATCTAAGTCTTTGAATAAATGATTTAGCAGGTTGTTTGCATTAAAAAAATATTTTATTTCTTTCAACTCATTTGACCTTCCCCCTTTTTTAGCGAGTTTATTCTTTTTTTGAACTGATTCAGATGTAGCACAATAAGTGTTTAAATTCTCACAGCTACTATGTATTAATATTTCCTTGTTTCAGCATGTGAATTAAGTAACACATGTGGCCTATAAACATACCATAACCGGTGAGATGTATATGAATGAGGCTTTGTTGAAGGAGTTGAGGCTAAGTGGTATGCAATAGAGTTGATTATTAAAAAGCGATTATAAATCATTATTAGGACGTTACCCTGGAGTAGAGGTGAAGATTTCAACTTGTTTGTCTGAAAACGTCCTAATTGGTCTATTAGTTATTTACTAAAGTTGGATCATCAAATACTAAATAGTTTTTGTACTTTTATTTAGCTTATTAAATTTTATGAAAAAAACATGCGAAAGTATGTGTTGTATGGTCAATCAAACACATTTTTATTCAGAAGAAAATTTTACCTGTTTTTGTTCGACTCATGACTGATATCATCCTAATAATTTTTTATATTTCAGGAAATACTGTTGGACCGTCCGCGTGTCATTTCTAGTAACGTGGGCCATGCATGGGACCTACCTGAAAACACATTTGGTGCTGCATATGCAAAGTTCATGGGATCAAGAAACTTCTCCCCCGACGATAGACCACCCGTAAGATTCATGGAAACAGAAGAACTTGCATATGTGGCAATGCGAGCACGCGAAGTTCATGACTTCTGGCACACCCTTTTTGGTCTTCCAACTAACTTGATTGGTGAGTCGGCACTCAAAGTCATAGAGTTTGAGCAAATGCTGCTTCCAATGTGCTTCTTGTCTGTCATAGGAGGAACTGTGCGGTTTAATGACAAACAAAGATCGTTGTTCTATAAGCATTACTTCCCTTGGGCGGTTCAGGCAGGTATGAAGGCAACTGATCTGATGTGTGTTTATTATGAGAAACATTTTCATGAAGATTTGGAGGTAGTGAGGCAGAGATGGGGCATTATACCTGCCCCTTCCATTCAAAGTTAGTTTGGTTTTTTTGCAATCACATTTGTTAACATGGTATTGGTAGGGTCTTATGAGTTTTCATGTAACAAGTTTTTTCAATTACTATAAGATATTATCATGATATGTTGTGATAGAGTTTGGAAATAAAATGATGTACTGATGTAGATGTTACCACATTAAGTTTCATGAGAAATTTGTTATCCTTCAAAGTTTTTGAATAAAAAACCTTATATTTTTGTGTGATGGTGAAAAAGTCCCTTATTACTTGCATTATTTTGCATACAGGTCATAAATCATGACTATAGTACCATACAAACAATTATATATACTTCATTTGATTAGGCACCTAAGCTATTGTGTCCATTGTCATCGACTTGCAAATATATAGTGTTACCATGAAATGAAGAAAGAGACAACATTCTATTGACTATGGCTGATAAAAGTTATAATGTTTCTTAATGTTGTTAATTGACCATGGCGGGTTATTACAAACATCAACGCCATGATTAATATCTCACGTTTTACGACCTTATCTTTTCTTGATCGTATCTCATTCATCTACGTAAACATTTCATTATGTTTATTACAATTACAAGATAATTAACACACTTGTTTTTCAATTTAAAATTAAAGTAAACTTCACTTTTGCTCCATGTTGTTTAGTTGAAATAACAGTTTTCCTTCAAACATTTCAAAATTATGATTTTACTCCTTGAGATATGAATTTTGTCTCATTTAGCTCCAACCCATTAACACCATTAGATAATTCTGTTAGAATGAAAGGAAATTTTAGTTTTTTCATTCATAAAGACTAATAATGTAAATTAGAAATAAATAAATGAACTACTTGTGTAAATTAGTAGCTCCTCTCCTTCACTCCTCACCTCACCACATGCACTTCCAAACACCACCTTCATCATCGTGCATGTTTGGAATAGCTTCTTAAAAGTTTCTTTTCACTTTTTTAAGGGGTAAAAATACTCCTTTAGAAGTCACTAGAAGTTATAATTTGTAACTTCTAGAATGATATTTTTGTCTTTTTACCTAAAAAAAGTCAAAAGGAACTTCTGAGAAGTTCATCCAAACATGCTCATCATCCACCACCATCATCGTAAACATCATCCACTCATCTTCATCCTCTAACAAATGATCCATCACTCATCTTCATCTTTAAGCACCGGTCACCACCATCCCCGCCACCATCATTGTAACCAGCCACCATCACCACCACCACCACTCCAACAACCACTACCGCCATGGCACCACCACCACACCCATCAGAATCCATATCAGCCCAATTTCATCCCTCTATTACACCCAAAAACTAGTAACCCTTCATTTGCGGTCAACTACCTTATCCACCCGACCACCCCAACCAACCCTTCATTACGGCCAAAACCATCACCTTTTACCACAACCTTCCTCAGGGCAACACCACCACAATCGCCACAACACAAGCGCCATCGGCCCACCCATTGGACTTTCTCACCCCCTTCCTACTGAAACCGAACCTTAAAACTAAAATCACAAATTCAAAAAATCAACCTTCATCACAATGGGGATTGCAGGACCGTTGAAGGCTTGCAAATTACAACACAACAACACAAAGAGGAGAGTGACTCAAACTTAATCAAACAGTGAACTGGATTAATCACACAAGATGA
>BJCM01062758.1:50492-70336 GCA_018326385.1 Flaveria bidentis | reverse complement strand
CCGCCACCACCTCCTCCTTTGCCTCCACCACCACTACCATATCCAGAGCCACTCCCTGATCCATAACCTGACCCATAACCCTGGCCCCCCGCCCCAGAACCACCGCCACCACCACCTCCTTGTCCACCACCGCCACCGCCACCACCTCCCTTACCACCAGTCTTCTTAGAAGTTCTAGCAGCAAAGGAAATATCCACAATGAACAACACCAAAAACACAACAGCTATGATCTTTGCGTTTGCCATCTCCAAACTCCCTATGACAACAATACTTAATTATAATGTGTATGTGTTTTGAAGCAATGTAATATAAGTTGTGACCTCAATGTATACTTTTTTGAATGTAACACAATCTCATGAGTTGTGTGGTATAAACAAGAGCAATATGACTTGGCTATTTATAAGCATCGCAAGCCTCAATAGTTTTTCAAAGTTTTAATTACTTTATATTATTCTAGTAGCTTCCAATTGATGGATGATTGAAGTGAAGTGTTGGATTTGAGATAAAATGATAGTGGTGGTGGTGGGTGGTGGTGCTCTTTAGCTATCTCTTTGGTTGACCGTGCATAATTATCATCACTCCACTAAAGGTTTCTTCCACTTTTGACAAAATGAGCCTCACCACCTGCCGATATATATGTTCACACAACTCCACATGGCATTTATCCCTTGTACTTAAATACTTATCGTTTGATTTACAATGCAAAGTGATGATATGGTTTTTGAATTGTATAATTAATTCGTTTGTAATTAGACCGATAAACGAACAAATGGATACAGATAGACTTCGTGCTCATTTGATTAAGCTTAATTGAATAGATGTATAAACACCAATGTTTTACTGATAGATTTTCTTGTTTATGTTCGTTCGATAAGAAAATAAACATATCCATTTGTAATATTATTTTAAATGAAAATAATAAACAGGTGTAAAAGAAAATGAACATCTTATTGTGCATTCTTTAATTAGCTGATTACGCAATGCTTAGTTACAAAATGTAGTTGGGTTGATGCATGTATAAATTTTAAATGAATATTTAAATGAATGAATTAGATAAATACACAACCATACGTGAACATAAATATATGAACCTAAATATAATGGAGCTAGCATAAATGGATGAATAAATGAGCGAACAAGAGATGTGTTTATCTTAATTTGTTTATCATTACATATTCAAAGATTGGCGGCAGCTATATCTAATTTATCTTTATATATTCAAAATTGTTATTGTTTAAAATATTAATTCAAAATTATAGTGGTGTCTTATAGGTTTTAGAAAAAAATTATACATCAAATTCAAAATATTTTAATGCTTTGGGGCACATGTTTATAAAGCACTATTAAAATGCATTACAACCACACATTAAACTTGTACATGAAGTTTTGATATGTGAAAGGCTTTTACAAAAGCTTACCAACACATAGATTTTTTATGCATAAAAATTTAATTTCAGTGGTGAAGTTTGAACACTCTCGTAAATAGAGGCGGGAACGAAATATTTTTTTTACCCGGAGGGGAGAGAAAGAACATGATATTTATATAAACATTTGCACTACCAGCCCAAAATTTACAAAACCGGACTAAAAGTTAACACTAATGACATAAAAAAGCCTCCCTCCACACCCCCACGCGTGCGCGCCACAACTATTCTCCGCCCTTGCTTAAGTTGACCAACATAGAAGTCCTGCTATATAAGAAAGCTTAAGCTCACAAACACACATTTTTGATACATGAAAAACCTTATGTTTGCCAACTGATTACCAGGGGTTATAAAAGTTGACCAACACAAGGTTAATCAGTCTCGGTAAGTTTTTGCAAAGCTAGGCATATGTTACAAGTTAGTTTTTACAAAAACTTGCCAATTGTATATTACCTTTACCATTGGCCTTTTGGTCTATTGGTATAAGGGTAATGGTTAGAGCTTGAAATGTTTTAGGTCACAAGTTCAAAACTTGACTCAATAAGGTTTTCTTAAAGTGATGAGTTTCCCTCTAACGGTGTTTTTGGATGAGTCAGACTTGAAGCGTCAAAATCAATATGAACAATTGAAATATCGTCTCAGAAAACTCACTCGGATATTAAAGGTAGTTTCAAACACCGTTTAAAAAAATAGATTAGTTTTACATCAATTGACCAAAATATGTAAATGTTTACAATGAACAACAATAAATTAATTAGAACATGTCTAACGATGCGGTATTAATGTAGCATGATAGTGTCGTTTGAGATACGATCCACATTTTTAGAACGATACATCAAGTATACATTGCTAATGTGCTTCATTTCATGCCTATGCCTAAAAACACATCTCTCATTTGTCATAATCCTTTTTATATTGGAAACATGTTAATGCTAATTTACAAGCCTAAAAACACATCTCTCATATATTACAATCCTATATTTGTTTCATAAATTGAGAAAGACACTACTCTTAACTTGCAAAGATTAGACAAGAAACCAATTAACTTTAATAATTGCATAGTAACAATACGAATTGACGTCAATAAGCGAACATCTAAAAAGCAATCAACGCAACTTGACGACTTGAAAAGCAATAATACAACCAAAGTAACTTGTCGACCTGAAAAGCAATCAAAACATGAACGGGGTGTAACACCCGACAACAAGAATGTGTTAATAGAAGAAGAAATGGCAATCGACGGTGTAAGAATGTTTGAAGGTGACAGTTGGCAAAAGAGAGTGTATGATAAACTTTCAATTCTCCGTATTGTTACACTTAATAATAAATATAGTAGTTTTATATAAAAAAGTATTTACTTAAAACATATTATAAATCTATAATATATATAATTACAACAAAGAACTGAACAATATATTTTTATTACATATACATATAGCCTGGCTTGTAAAATTACCAACACGTCTAGCTTAAACTTTAGTCGCGAGTCTTGAAATGTCAGCCTTTATTTTTTTTAAGTTTTAATGAATCAGGTCCCAAATTCAAGGTTTACATTTACTCTTGTTACAATAACATCTACCACCACCTTGTCAATATTTTCAACTAAAAATGATTTACAATTTTAAAGTTTACCTATTTGAATTCTATTATATTTTTTTGAGTTCTATATTAATTTATAGAATGAAACTAGTATTAAGCTTTCACGTTGTGGCGAAGCGTAAAATCATGCTAAATAGCACCAGTATTACATTATCATCAGCGACCACTAACACCGAAAAACTCGTATTACAAAAGAAATAAAAAAGGAAAAAAAATAAAATCAAACAGAAAGTAACGTAGAAACGTAAAACATTAATAAAACAATAACCTAGTCGATCTATGACCAACACGTTGCGATGGGGCCGTTCAACATGAAAAATATGTGTAATAACGTTGAATCACACGCACATGTTACGATGCGTTAACTCTCAAATTTAGACCGAAATATAAAAGAAAATTGTATAAAAGCTAAATGTATAGGGGGACAAAGTTAAAAGTAAAAAAAATATAGGGATTAAGTTGTAAAAGATGAAAATATTGAGTTTAAAATAAAAAGTAAAAAAACAAAAGATGTGTCCAACTTTTTATGTAAATAATATAGTTGAAAATTAGTAATATATATAACTGAAATTTTAAAAGTATATATTAATCCTCATTAAAATTTAAAACTTAGAATAAAGTTAAAAGGTTCACGCGTGACAGGTGTAGAAAGCAAAGAGAAGGATAGATCCGAAGAAACGGGGCACAAGTGCATGTTCCACTTTGTAAAAATCCCACAAACTACGGTTAAATGGATGCATTGTGTTCATACTCAAGTCTCAAACTCACGAGTTCATTGCTTTATGGTTTTCAAGGAGTAAGTTTAAGTTGCGAAAAACATATTACACAAAATATAAAATAAAATTACGTTCATCATATCACGAAACTATTCTATCCCTCCTCATATTTTACATAGGGGCAGTATATACTCTTATAAACTTTGTTAATTGCATATTTACTCAAATCAAAATCAAAATTGCATATATCCCATTTCTTAATCTATTTTATTGTGTATTTACCCAACTTAAAATTAAGATTGTATATAAACCCTTCTTTAATAAAAATAATAAAAATAATGTTAAATTAACTTATTCTAGCATTTTATTAATAATAAATTATAAGATTACTCTTTTACTCATGACTATTTGTGATTATTTTTGTCATAATTTATTAGTTCTATAACAAATTAAAAGTTTGATATTTGTATCGTATTTTATTATTATTACTCTAAAAACTTGACAAAAGAATACACTCAACACAAACGAATAAAATTATTAGAAAACCCAAAAAAAGGAAAATATTTAAAGAAATAACTAAAACTCATTAGCAAAAGATTATTTAAAAACCTAAAACACTTAAAAATGTAAAAAGAACAAAAAACAAGTTAAAAATGGGTGAATATGAATTAAAAATAATTAACATATTTTATGCAGATAAATGTAACATTGTCGATCTATAATTTATTTTTAATTAAAATAAACCAAAATAGGTAAATTTGAAACTTTTTTCTTTAAGAAAGGGGATATATGCAATTTTGGTTGTGATTTGAGTAAATATGCATTTAAAAAGATTAACGAGGAGATATATGCAATTTTAGTTTTGAATTGGGTAAACATACAATTAAGTTATTTTACAAGGGTAAATATACAATTGTTACTTTTATATAAAATGGCCCAAAAGTCAAGCATCACATAGAGAGAAAGACTTCTACACACGCAAACAAACATTAAAAGTAAATATTAAAAATTAAAAATTAAATTTTATAATCATCCAAAACATATAGCGATTCGAATAGACGTATTATAATCTGAAAGTTTTTCTCTAATGTATAACCATAATATTTTTTAAAATCTAACATTATGAACTCAAGTTAAACCCAAAAAAGCCCATGATTATCAGGTTGTGAACATCGTATGGATACACTAAATACCATAATATGATATGATGGCAGCTAAAAAAAATATTATAACGCAATTTTTTTATTTTACTCTAAAAGGGTTCATGGCTGTCAGTTGACACTTAATCTTAATGTATGACATATGTAACTTCTACCATTATCTTAAGTATCATGTTATTAGTGGTCTTCCTACGTTTTCTTTGACTTGTGTTTGTAAAAGAGACAGTTATTAGGTTTTGAGTTCACATAATCAAGAGGTTGATGGAGGGACAACAAATAATCACCAGGTTTGTAACCATATAATTGTTGATATGCCCTCATATGCAAGGTGTATACATCTATAGCACAAACTAGTATTATCGGACCCAAAAGGATTATGTAATAATGCTAACGCGTTAAAAGAAAACATAATAAAATGAAATCAATACATCGGTCCGTAATATCTATGCGTAGGAGAAAAATGTAACAAGACATAACACATAGTGTCACTAAATTCTTTTAATGATAATATGGTTTTCATAAAGTCCAAATTAAGACATATAATTGTTGATATTGTATAGTTGACTTCTTAATCACGATATCAATATATCACATCATTAGAATGAAAAAACAATTAGGTCTGAGTGATAATGATGTTATTTTGGATTAAGTGGACGGTGAGTTTCGCATAGGAGATAACGACAACGTTAATTAACACGTTTTCTTTAATAACTATTAATTGCACTAGTGATTAGTGAAAGTGTTGCTTTTGTAAAAATATATTATAGAATTCATTTCACATAGGTTTCATGGTTTGTAATTATCTAGAAAATCATTCTAAGTCATTTTCTACTACTGTTAGATTGAAGTATTTTGACGGTACAATTGAAATCTCAATCAGATTACTATTGAAAAAATCAACAAACGGGAACATATGTTTTTTTCTTGAAACTTGTACTCAAAATACACCGAAGTCTTTTTCCTTTATAGTTTAATAACCATCATATGTTTGGTTAAAATAATATAATCTTTTATGAAAAAGTGTGTCAGTTGATGATTAAAACGTTTAATGGTTAATTTTATACCATCAACATAAACTTCATCTACAGTGACTTAGTTACTTTTGATAACTGGTTTCTATCAGCAATAACGTTGTTATGGTTGGAGGACTTGTTTATTGTACAGTCGCCGTTGATCATGTAGTTGTTGTTGATAGTGTGTGGTTGATGTCGATCATGCAACTGTTGTTGATCGATTGGCTCTTACCGAAAAATTAGTCTGCAAGGGCTCAACTCTTGAACTACGATAGGGGCAGCCCTCTTGGTGCCCTTAAAGGCTTAAACACTTGAGGTCCCCGGGCTTCGGAAATCCAATTAATCTCAAATAAGCATGCACTCTACACCTCACAATTTGTATCGTTATTCAATAAAATTTCTTTTCTTTTAAAGTAAATCTCAATCAACTAAAACCCCTTAATGACACTAAGCTAACCAACATTTCCGCCAAACGCACCTTAGGTTATTTAAAGACATAAAACCATAAATTCCTTAACACCGTCGAGCAACACCTTCATCACATTTCTGAACAACCACCTTGTTTGGAACCAGATCGGTCTCGGTTTCGAGTTTCAAACTGAATCGGTATACGAACCCATTTTTTTACACCTCTAATCTTGCATATTTCAAGAGAAGTGCCAACAAATTAGGTATATTCAAATCAGCTATTTGAAATGAAACTTTGAATTTTAAATTTTATTTGTTTTACAAATTACAATTTAATTGTTTTCCGGGTATAGGCTTCGACCCGAGTGAACTAGACAGATGACAGATAAACACAATTAACTTATTCCTGCAAATGTCGAAAGTGATAAACTCTTGGACGTTACACATATGGAATTGGATTCGACTCCCATTGATTTTACTTTGTTTTTTTTATGTTTATTTTATTCCCCAAATTTGTATCATCATGATTCTAATTGAATTGAATTAATTAGGAGTGAATTTGTGCAGCCTCTTTGTTAATTTCAGCAGCCTCTTTGTTGATTTCAGCAGCCTCTTTGTTAATTTCAGCAGCCTCTTTGTTAATTTCAGTAGCCTCTTTGTTAATTTCAGCAGCCTCTTTGTTAATTTCAGTAGCCTCTTTGTTGATTTCAGCAGCCTCTTTGTTAATTTCAGTAGCCTCTTTGTTAATTTCTGCAGCCTCTTTGTTCATTTCAGCTAGTATAGCAGCAGCTAATTGATCATAAGCTTCAGACCAAGCACCCTTCATATCTTCACACCATTTTTCACCCACACCTTTCTCTACTGTTCTTAGCAATCCCTCCTTCACTACCTTCATTCATAATTCCAAATAATAAATTCGTTCTTAATCTTTTACGCGGTGACACGAGACACAAAAAAAAAACGGGTTTTGAGTTGTCAAGTATAGACTATTTAATAAATAAATAGGTGTGAGTTTTGGGTGACGTGTTTAACTCGTTTGATTAAGCAGATCAACCCGCATAAAATATGTAATAAAACTTATATTTTATAAGTTTAAATTGACAACTCATTTACAACCCTGTTCACTTCGTTAATTCAACTCGTCAACCCGCAACCCATCAAACATTTATGTCATGTTTAACTCATTTACTACAATCAGTTAAAATCCTGTCAACCGTCTACAACCTTGATTACAACCCGTCACTTTGTTTGACTTGGTTAGATAAATAGGTTACACAGATAGTGTTCAGGTTCATCAATTCAACCCGACACGATTTATGCCTCTAGTTAATCTAAGTGATTAAAACTGGAAACCAAGGATATGCATTGTATACTGTACATTAAAAACTTGTATGTTACAAAATATGTAATTTTACGCGTTTAGTGAAGGATATATGTAAATCTTGAATAAATTACCTCGAAGTGAGGAGCAGCAATTCCTTTATTAAGATGAACAGATCCCATATACTTGAGTGTAGAACCAGGAACCACAACTTCTCCTTTCTCCCTCAGTTGAATTGCTGATTCACATGTCTTCAATTACATACATACATACATGTACAAATCACATTAATTGAATATATATTCAACACACACATTACAAGGGTAAAAAAGTAAAATCAGGTGTGAATATGCTAACCATCTTGAAAACTTTGATAGCATGGGACTTGAGCTTGGGGTTATTTTGGGGAATTTCATCTGTATCCTTGAGAAATGAAAACAATCTTTTGGAACCTGGTGCTATCTCCAATACCCTTTAATATTCATTTTATCATCAATATATTAGTAAAATAGCCATAGATATATTTATATATATTTTAACGGGTTTTAGATTCATACACTACTGACTAAGCAATCTAACACCATTGACAAATGTAAACGTTTGTTTATATTTATTGTAAACGATCGTTTACAGAGCTAAACAATTGTTTAAGGCAATATCAATGATTGTCTACGATGATCAAATGGGGTAAACTTGGTCAATTTGTGTATATAAAATAGAACCCTTTTCTAAAACTTATTAATTTCACCATTACGAAAACTTTTAATAAGAACAAACACAATCAATACTAGACATATGAAACATTTATACAAGAATGCTACACTTTTGCGCTGAATACATATTAACGCAAGATTCTACAACTGACAAATAGCAAATTGACACATGTCATAATTGACGCAATACTAGTCACCCATTGGCATAATCTTGATACACGTGACGTATTTGTTTAAGAGAGTTTGAACATAGCTACTTTTATCATACTTGTGAAAATGATAAATTAAAAAAAATAGATCACTTGCTATTCATGTGATTAACAAACAAATATTTATACAATAGGGTCGGGTTTTCATAGGATAGAAAGACTGCTCTCGTAAAAATCGAATAGAATATGATGAAGACTATAAAACGACACCGTTTTGGGTTGCATATATGAAAAACTTACTGTGTAAAGAAATAGAGGCTCAGTGAAGGAATGTCTTCCTTCATTATCTCCCATGATTCCTTCACTAGTTCTTCTTGCTTCTCACTGAAACCCATCTCACACACTCACAAACACACACCTACACACAGAGAGAGATTAATGTATGTATATGCTTGTATATGCATATATTTGGGTGTAGTGTGAATTATAGATGTCAATTATTGATGTGTTTATAGGGGATAAGGTTGCAAATTGTTAAATGTGGTGGAGATGGTGAAAGTTAAAACATTGGGCCGCATAATTTGTTTTGGCCTTTGACTTCATTGAAGGACACTTAGGGGTTATGCTTATGCCACTTTTAATATGCACCTATTTTGTCCATTGGTACACAATTAACGAGATTATGTGTTTTTAACTGTTTAGCTAGAATCAGATCCATGAGTTGTGTTTTTTATTTAAAAATCATGAAAGTATTCATTTTTTTATGACTTCTAATTATATATCCGGTGTTTGACTTAGCTTTCGCTTTATATAAGAAGTCTTGTATTTGGAGTCTTACCATAAGGTCATATAACAAAAACATTAATAGTTCTTCTAAGACCGTCCCTCTTAGTGACTCACGAAATTGACTTGAATCAGATTTGAATTACACGAATACATACTCATGGTCTAAACTCTTATGTAGTTATGTCCTACAATCCTATTTTTTAAAACATTCTAGCAAGGTTCTAGAATGTATATTACAAATCATCAAAATGCCAAAATAATATGATGTCTTAATGCTTGACTTAACTTCCATTTTGCATAGGGTCCTGGAGGGCCAGATCATTAAATTTGTACGCGACCTTACCTTTCATTTTGTGCAGGAAGCTAATTCCTACAGTTTGAACCCATGAGCTCAACGTCACAAAGCAGCAACTTACCAATTGCTGCAAGATCCGTCCTCATAAAAACACCAATATAAACAAATATAATTAGCTTTACAACATAAATAGGACCACCTTTTGATGCTTATAACCAGTTTTACAACATGAATTTGAGCTTTGTTGTGAACTTTGCAGATGCATTGAATTTAACTATCTTTCTAAGCATGTAGTAACAACATTTCACATTTGAAATAATATAAAGCATACTCACCTTATGTTAGGTACATAAGGTTGGTAACGTATATAAATTGTTCTCACCTTATTAATTAATGATCGATTTTAACAAAATAATACGACATTGGCACCATAATGGTGCTCGAAATCTCGAATGCATTACATGTTTTATCGAAAGATGAGGCGGTGGTGGGGAAGACTAGAAATAATTACACCTAATGTGATAAAAAAAATCCAAACTAATCATTTCTAGTCTTCTCCCCAAAGCATCTCTTTATCGATATAACACCACTTACATGATTGATCTTACAAACCAACATAAAATGATAACTAACCTTGTGATTTTAGAAACCTCATGTATGCTTGCATCATCATCATTGATAGAAGACAACCGATGGATATCAATGTTTTTATTTGTATGTGTTTTAGATAAGTTATAAATTATACTTTGATATGTCTAAAACATATGTATTAAATAAGAATACAGACAGCTGATAGACAAAGAGAAAACAAACACCGCACAAGTCTTGGTCATAGTACAAACATGCGTTTTGTTGATGATACACAAACACATGGTGATGTGCGAGAAGTTATCCACAAAAGACATTTTAGCATTTTAGCTTACCTTGATGCAAGAAAGTGGCATGCACGACTAGCTCGAGGTATACAGAGTGACTGTTTTCATGATTTCTCTTGCTTTGATTGACATCAACTTCCACTTAACATCACATGTAAAGAAAAAGGCGATTGTACAATAACGAATCCACCAAATACGACTTACACATACGTTAGAATAGATAGTGATCTAAATATACATGAGTCTCTAACAGTTCACAATCATTGCAGTTTCTTTATACTTGAAAAGATCCCATTGTTGCTTAACTTCGCTACTGCCTCCAGCCCTCACGTTGTAACAAAAACCATGACCCCATATTCATCGTGCACAAGACTCTAATAGCAGTTATTTGCAACAATTCATGTTAGCTTTGAACTGAAAAAATGTATGCAATATAAATACTTGTCAACCTGAGATCACAAACAAAAGTAATTAAGAATATTAGGAGGCTTTAAAGAAATCAAGACAAATTTGGGTTCTATTGGTTTTATTCGGGTTGATAAGTGTCACTTTCGGGCTACGTTGATCCCTTTGTCCAAGGTGATTTTTTAGCATCAAATTAAAGATGTGCATAACACAGAAACCCTTGATGCAGCATAAGCAACTGCTAAATTATCTACTTTAATGATGAAACATAAAAGCTCGAATTACAGGGTGTAAATGAAGCGGACAAACCTTATCATGCTGATGTGATTCATATATAATTCATTTCCAAATGATGTCCCCTAAGAATTGAAGAGCTGGTACACCTCTGATTTCTACATCAACAAGAGGTGCCTGCACCAGAAGCAAACTAGACAGCTCCGGATCATTTCGGATCATATCAATTGCGCGTGTTTGGTCCTGAAATTTTTACAATGTGAAATTAGAGTGGTGGATCCGGCTAACCCCCATTGTAATTCCCATCCAACTATGTGAAAATTAATCAGTTTGAGCAATATGTTAATGCTAACAGGCTAAAAAATGGATAAAAAGGAAATGAGTCAATCGGTTAAAAGGTAGCCTAATATACTCAAGTGTGTAAAGCCTTTTAAATCGTGTCGTTTGAACATATGGAGTATCTTTCTAATAATCATTTACGTAATCACATTTAAACAATTAACTGCTTACAAATGTTGAAAAAAAAAAGAAAAAAATTTGGCAGGTCAACCCAGCTTGTTTGACCTTCACTGAAAGTATACTTCTTTTAAGCACTTGGCATATAACATAGATATATATGATGAAATCTGTACCTTCCTTTTCATAGCACAAAACTTGCAGTCAGAAGCAGATGGGGGAAGAATTTGATTAACAATAAGCCTTTTGACAGGAACATTTTCCTTAGTAAGTGAAGCACGCAACCTCGATGACTCACTGATTGCCATTACCTAGAAAAATTGTTATTAGTTTTATCAATATTTAACACATTAACTATTTATAATATTCAAAAAAGCGAAATGATGTCAGCCCAACCACGTTAAAACATTACCTGTTTTAACATGTTAGCCCCAACCCACCTGACCTTGGTCAGTGGTTCCAGCCAGTACCAAAGCAGACTGAATCATTAACACTTGTAAATACATGTAGAGTATAGTACCTACTTACCGTAGGAATTGTCACTATAACAAATTCAGTTGAGTTGGTGTCACGAAAAAGCTCCCGTACTTTAATCATCCTCTCCCTTAGTTTCTCCAGTTTATCAGACTATGTGACCATGGAAAAAAATTATTGATTATCACTCTCATTATATATATATTTGCAATTACAATGTCATTAAACCATCATTCTTACAGCATCTTGACGGGTTTCTTCTTGTCCAAATACATTTTTGATGGCTGAAGTAGCCGATGATATTTTCTGCCTAAGCTGTAAAGTGTAAATTTGTAAATGAGAATATCAACAGAAAAAATTGAAAAAAAGTTGAAAAGTATATAGCCTATATATATGTAAGCACTAAACATTTCTAGTATCGCGATACATCGCAGTATTTCCTTTGAGGGAACACGTATATAAGTTCCTACATTCTTTCTTGGAAAGTTTATGGGTTATAGTTACCTATCTGCACACTATAAGTTATTGATCTTGAAAGGGCATTTCAGATGTTCTTCAAATAGTCAAACATCTGACTAGGCACACAGAGTTGGAGGGTGGTTTGACTTTATAAAATGTCCAAAGTAAGCTTTATTAAAGAAAGATAATGAAATCTTGAAGACACTAATCAGCAGCAGCTATTTAATGATGATAATGAGAGATCATGTACTTCTGACTTGATAACTTATAAAAGACTAAAATGTGGCAGCTTTCAGACATCCCAAGATGAGGACCGACTAATCCATGATATTTAGAAATTGTCCAATCGACAAAAAATTCCTAATTACTAAACATAGAAGTGAGTGACGATAATATAACTGAAAACTTAAGTCAAACCGTGCACTTCTTTTAAATAAGAACTTTACCTTTAATATCTTCCCAATTGATGCATCCAAAAAATCAGGCAATGACAAAAGCCGCAGTGTATGACCCTGTTACCACATTGTATTATGTTCAAAAAACCTACTTTTTCAACACATAAATAAATATATATGTTTAGAGGAAAAAAAGTCGTTTTACTTACCGTGGGTGCAGTATCAAAAACTATGCGCGTAAACATGTTATATTCTTGCAATTCAAGGAATTGTATAACCTGTCAAAAGATTTATGTAATTAATAAGACTTACAAAAAGATAGCAAGAAAATAACGAACCTTAATATCAATGATTACCTTAGAAATTGCAATAGCCTCATCTAAACCAGGAGGAGGTGTGTCCAATAGCTCCCCTAGCTTCAGCTCTCCTAACTTTATTGATCAATGATCAGATAACATCACAAATAATCAAATAAAATGAAAAACTAAGCCAAGCAGAGCATGAACAAAAGAAACAACTTCGAGTGGTCAATTTCAACCCGGTGATGTGAAAACGGGTCAACTTTATATCTGACAGCTAAAATATCCAGGGGTCAAAGTTACAAGATATAGCTAAAAGAAAATGTGTCTGATGGTTTAAAAGTCGCCAAAAGCATACTTAAGTGTTTAAAACCTCCTAGATTGTTTTATTCAAAATTATGAATAGTCCTATTTAGTGATACTATTTCTTAATCATACTTAATACAGAAAATCATAATTTAAAATCCAAAAAAGAAAAAATATGTTAGCAGGTCAACCCAGCCCATTATGACCCATCCTGTAAGGATACTAAAAACAAAGAGGGTGAAAAGAAAGAAAAAATACATAACAACAACGGTCTGGAAACACCAAAGATTGTATAAAAACTACGGGCACGTTAAAAATTTATTAAAGTGCTTTACTTGATCAGCAAGCATCCCAAGACCCATGCCGTCCATGAAATCTTTGACTCCAGTTCCACCATTCTTCTTGCTTACATCACGAAACTCTTCCCTTGCTTTCTCCGGATTTATCTGCCATGAGTGTACCCTTATCAATAAAACAAATATACAACAATCATGATGAATATTTTTTGTAAAACAACAAAAGCAACATCAAATCAAATGAATTATCATACAAACCTCCAAGGCAAAGAGAGGAGAAAGAGGTCCTTCAACGGGTACAAGAGTCCCACCAGTCAAATCCTAAAACAACGATGTAGGCAAAAAGTACTTTAGAAGAAGGGAAAGAAAAAAAGAATCAATATGAGAAACATGTTACTTACAGAGTTAAAGGTAATTCCAACTCACACGGGTCAGATAAAAAAAGAGCTAAAAGGGGAATGGGATAAACTGGCTGAAAGTCACTCAAAGTATAGTTCTAACTGCATACAGCCTCCTAAATCGTTCTAATCAAAATTTAAAATTATTATTGTAATAACATAGTTTTAGTAAACATAACTAACACGTTAATTACTAATTCATAAAAATTAAAATGGACCAAATAGAGTTTGTGGATCCAAACCCAACCCATTTCGACCCATGCTAGAAAATATCATGTTTCAACCTGGACCCATTTTGACACATTACACAACAAGCCAGAGCAGCCCATTTTGCCACCTCTAATATCAAGTATTTACACAATAAGGGACAGAAAAAGTACTAGTTACCTGGGCGAAAGAGTCACTTAAAGAATGTGCAGGATCAGTTGAAACTACAAGAGTTGGATGACCATTATTTGCAAACTTTACAGCAAGTGAAGCAGCACAACTTGTTTTACCAACACCACCTTTCCCACCAAGCATATAATACTTTCTTTGAGTCCCCGAAACCATTTCATCAAACTCTGCTGTGGTTTCAGCAGGAGCTACTGCCGATATCACTGTCATGAAGTTGTACGCATGTTTAACATCAAGATTTTTTCTCTTTAAATTAGCACGCTCGATATATCATCTTAAAATACAAGGATTATATGTTTTCCGAAAGTTGAGCAACACAAGTGATTAACTTCTTGACCATCATGATGGCTTTTTGGAACAAAAAAGTCAACCGCACGGATGCCTCAGTTATTCTGTATCTTTTCTTCTCAAACAAAAAAATAGTCACTGTTAATCTATAAATAATAACAAATTACACATAAGTTTGTGTTTTTGTCCAATAATTAGCTCGTTATAGTTATAGCATACTAGTCAAAGGCACTCAGGCAAGGATTCAGGCAAAAAACTAACCTGAAACATCTATGACTAGTCTAAAACATCTAAAAATTGGCCCCCTAAAACATGTCAAAACCCCTAAAATGTGCCTGGCTTAAAAAAGCCCATGCCTTCTAAGCACCTCACATCTGGGCCCAAGGGTCACCCTTTGCGCCTTGAGTGCGCTTAGCATCTTTGACTACCTAGTGTCATACATGAACTCTGTAAAACCCATGAAAAGAAATCTCATTTGTATCTTATACTCTCTGTCCCACAAAATGGGTAACATCTTAGTTTCATAAAGTTTTAAGACATTTCATTATTGCAATCAAATGTCTAGACTAATAGGTGAAATTCAACATCATCAGTAATCTATAATGTGAAAACTGATTCAAAATGCATCAAGTCATCAACACAACTACTAATAGAAGTATAGAACTACTTCTGTAACAATTTTACTAAAAACTCTACATCAAAACAATGATCATCCTTAAAAACCTCAAGAAAATCACGCATTTTCCAGACATGAATATCATCTTAAATCTAACCAAATACAAAACCACTGAATTCATCACATAATATCACAAAATCTCACAAAAAAGGATCAATAAGATTATCCCAAATCGAAAAAACCAAAATAGACACATGGGTGTGAACAAAATCTCACCTTTTAACAATTTTCTTGATTGCTTTCTTTTCGAATAAAGGGATTGTAGACTAAACTTGAAGATTGCATCGACTTTGTATGGATTGAAAAGGGTTGGATAAGAAACAACTCCGGTTCGTGCTATCGATGTAAATAGATTTGGTGAAGAAGAAGATGATGATGATGAACAAAACTTGAAGGGAGTCGAATGGTAAGGTGTTATTGCCATTTTGCTTTGTAATTTGGGGGAAAACCTTGAAAATAGTTGCAGGGTGTGTGGTTTTATAGGATAATAGATTATTTTTCTTGTGAACTGCAATGTCGGATAAGTTGAAGGGTTGGAGATGACCAAAGTGTAAAAAGCTTTAGTTGGTGAAAGTTTGTTTTGAGCCCTTGTATATAGAGGTGTTTTTTATAAACTGGTTTGAGGTTTAAACCGGAATTGGTTTGGTAAACTGTGATCAAAATCGGTTTGGCCTTAAACAGGTTTGGGCTTAAAAATACCCAAACCTGTAAAATCGGTTTGAAAATCGGTTCTGGCCCAAACCGATTCGGTTTTTTTTTTCTATTTCTTAAAGCGTTATAAACTAAAAAAACAATTAATTGTAAAAATTTAATAAACTTATAAGATGGTTGTTACATATTAATTGTATAAATTAAATAAACATGTAAGATGCATTTACGTATTTTTATTTGTAAAAATTAAAACATATAAAATTAGAAACATTACATAATTGTTTTTAAAAACAAAGTGCACAATTTTAAATCAAAGTGAAATATATAATATATAAAACATAGAAACAATTTAAATGACATAAAATTTTAAATAATTGTTTGAAAACCAGTTTGGGAACCGTTTGTAACCGGTTTGAAACTAGGCCGGGTTAGAAACCGGTTTGAAATACACAAACCTACAAACCGAACCTAAACCACCGGGTTGGGTCGGTTTGAAACCGGTTTGGGCCCCAAACCGGTTTCGGTTTTTTTTCGAACCAGTTCTCGAACTGTTTTTTTTGCTCTACTTGTATGTGTACATATTTGCATTTGATTCCCTCGGCTAATGTTGTGGTCTCTTTTTTTTATCGGTAGTCTTAAATTTTCGGCTTGGCTCGGTTCGATAAGTTTCGAGCTCGAGCTCGAACCCATCCTGACTCGGCTCGGCTTGTTTACAGCCCTAACTCAAAATTCGATAAGCTCTAACAAACACTTAAATGTTTAAAAAAAGACAAAAGTTATCTTGCAACACCAAACTCCCTTTTTTATTTTTAGGGTCATAAGAGCATTCACAGTGGAGTCCTTAAAATTATGTGAGTGTGTTTGGTATATTATATGAAATGTTTTTGAGTAGTTGTGAGTGAAAGAGAGAGAAAATGTTATTGTGGATTGGTATATTTGAAGAATCACTGTTCAATCCCTTATAAATTTTTTAATATTTTTAAAGTGGTTGTGAGTGAAGGAGAGAAAAAAAGTAACGATAAGTGTATAAAAATATTATTTAATTGAAAAAAAGAGAGAAAATATAATGATTTTTAATATAATTATATAAATAAAAATAAAAAATCTACTGTGAGTGCTCTTAGATGGTGCTTTTCCCCAAAATTGAGCTATATCTATGTTATAAAGATGGAACAAAAGTACAAAACCACATCTATTGTGCATTGTTCAAAAAGGCAGATTTACAGTTGCATTAAGGGTAATATGATTCAACTGGTGGCGTATGTGTAACAGTAGTAATGAAGATGGAGGTTTGTTTCCGGAGTAAGAGGCTTCACTTGGGAGTGGGGATTTCCGGCAACCTCTCTAGATTTTTGTCTCGGTGAAAGAAAAAGCAATCATGTAGGCTCGACACAAAACATATTTTCTCGATTCCTTTAGAAATTAATACGGGTCTAAGATGTGATTAAAATATTTAGAACATGTCAATAACAATGTAGTGATTTGTCAACCTACTTGTAACTATTTTTCAGGTATCCTTAGCTATCATAAAACCTATACACACTTGGTAAACAATGTACCTAGGGACAAAATGATGTCGTTTTGGTTGGCCAAATTGTCTTTTTCTTCCTTGAAATTGGTAAGAGAAAAAAGACATGTAACTGATGATTTTGTTTAGAGTTTTTATTAAAATTTATGTTGTCTTTTTTTTTCTTCGTAATATGAATTTGTATATATTGTTCTACTAGGTTAGTATCTCGTATATTACACAGGTTGAATAAATAAAATATTAAATAATTAGTAATGAAAATGTAATAATTATAAAACGATATGATTGAAATTGCATATATGTAATAATATAAATAATAAAATAATGATATCATTATTTTAAACTTTTGTTTTTAAACCCTAATTGCATTTTTAATAAATATTTTTTGCAAACCAAACCGTTTTAAAAAATATCAATATTAAAAATTTTCTTATTATAACTTTTAATTTTAGTTATTTTGTTTTATGAAAAAATCATTAAAAACCATTTTAAAATACTTCATATTTTTAAACATGTTTGTTGTTTTAAAAAAGTTTCTTATTTTTAAAATTTTATTTATTTAGAAGTTACATTTATAAAAGCATCTCTTTCTTAATTTATTAAAAAATAATTTTTAATCTTAAAATTTATTAAATAATATTATTAGTATTTAAGGTAATTGTTTAATAGGAGAGAGAAACGAAAAAATTAAAATTAGATGGTTTAAAATTATGTCAAGTCATTTTAAAACATTCTTTTATTATAGTAGATAGATTTAATAATTTATTATAATTCTATATAACTAAGTTGAGCTTCCTAGACGGTTAACTAACCATCCTGCCATTGAAAAACATATTAGCATGGATATTTAGTATCTTTGATTATTGTATTTTAATCCAATAAATCGTTGTATATACAGTAGTTGAACGAATAATATATATCACGACCCAAGTTAAATAGTCCATTGCTTTCAACTCTTTAGAACTCTTAGGGAGCGTTTGGTTTGGAAGAATGAAATGGAATGAAATGAAATTGAGAAAATAATATAATTTTCAAGTAACAATTATGTTTGAGTGAGTAATGAAATATAAAACCCAAAGGAATGTTTAACCTCAATTCCCTTGGTTGTCGGATTTCAAAATCCTTCAACCTAAAGAGTAAATTTGAAATCCCACAACCAAGAGAATTGAAGTGAAACATTTATTTGAATTTTACATTTTATTACTCACTCAAACATAATTTTACTTAAAAATTATACTAGTTTTTCAATCTCATTCAATTCTTCCAACCAAACGCTGCCTTACTGGTCATCTCAATTGACCATTGCTAGTGAACAACGATTGTGATAGTCAATTCAACCAACACCCAATGTGCAATTTTTTTTCATCCTCCAAATACAATAAATGTGTATGAAAATGAGTACATCATCATGTGGCATAACACAAATAACAATTTTCAGTTCGTGACAGTAAAATTACGCAAACTGTAAGGCTTTCAAGATTGCGTACTTATCATTATGTCTTAAAATACGCGGTTGTGTTAGTGGGACAACCCGTTAAGGATGCTCTTACTCTCACTCACACATAATTTTAGTCTTTTCATTTCATTTGTAAAATTTCTAAAACTATGAAGTTTAAATGATCGGAGGCGAAACCATGCCCCATGCCTTGAAGTATGGAATTAAGTGACCCATCAAAATTTATGTTTTTAAATGGCATAAGTGGCCTCAAAAATTTTTTTTTACCATGACCTCATATAATACATCGTGTGAATGAATTAATAATATGATTCACATTCTCAGTAGTGCTATTTATCGTGAAGTTTTCATTACATTCAAACGTTCCTAGTTCGAAACTTTAGTTATATATATTTTTCTAAACTAGATTAGTATATCGTGTATTACAAAAGTTTAATAAATAAATATTAAATAATTAATAACGAAAATTAATTAAATTATAAAATAATATTTTGATACAGGATATGATTGAAATTACTTATAAGTAAAAATTATAAGTAATAAAAAATACTTTTTTTTATTTAAAAAAATCAGGCATTTTGTTCCAAAACAAACCATTTTAAAAAAGTGTCATTTCAAAAAAATTATTATACTTTGAATTTTATTTTTTATAAAAATTTATTATTTAT
>BJCM01062758.1:0-50472 GCA_018326385.1 Flaveria bidentis | reverse complement strand
TTAAAAATTTTGATGTTTTTGAAAATTTTCTTATCTTAACAAAGTTGTTTATTTAGAAAATTACATATAAAAAAACCTATTTCTTAAATTAACAATATTATATTAAATTTAAAAATAATTAAATAATATTATTTTTAATTAATGTACTTATTTAGTAAAAGAAACACGAAAAAATTAAAATTAAAAGCTCTAGAATTTTACTAAATGATCATCTAAAACCTTAAAGATTTAAAAATAGGAGCATATGCAAAATCTATATGATTTCATATATACAAATAATTATGGTTATCACTTTTCATTACCTCGAAATATATTTTTTTTGAGCACTCACACCACGTTCACTTTATTTCCGATAGTCACTATAATTAATTACCACACTACTTTCTATCCATCTCTCATACATAATCTTTTAGAATCAAAATTGTTTTGAAACGAGTATCTTTTCTTTTTCATTATAAGAGTATTTACATCTCATTCGTAAAAGTTTATGAGTAAAATTTTTATATTAACTAAAATGATTTTGAATGATTGTGAGTATATTAGAAAAAAAACTGTTATTGTTTTATCTATAAATTTGAGAGTATAATGTTCAATCTTTATATTTTTTAAATATTTTTTAAAGTGTTTGTTAGTAGAACAGAGAAAAAAGATAAATATAAATGTATAAAAAATTATTATTTAATTAAAATGAGAGAAAAAGTTATTAATTTTAATATAATTATAAGAATAAAGATAAAGAATGATATGTGAATGCTATAAACGCTCTGTTTTTTATAAAATATAATTTTTTAAATAATTAATTTTTTGGGAATACAAAATATTTTAAAACTAATATCTATATAAAATACAATTACAAAAAAAGAAATTTTAATAATACATATTTAAAAAATTGAAAATAAGTGAAAACCGGAGCTTTAAAGAACAAGATTTTCATAAAAGTCACTTTTTTCCAGAATAGTTTCTTTGATGAAATTATTTAAAACAAGTTTTTTTATAATATAAATTTTTAAGAAAATAATATTATTGTTTTTTCACCTAATTATCTATTTTTGTGTAAATTTAATCATATTTTATTTTAAATTATTATTTTATAATTTCTAATTAATTACAAAGTAATTATTTTAAATTTTCTTCATTCAACTCGTATTTCTAACCTAGTATTGTTAATGTTAATATTTAATAATGTTAGAAAAATAAGACTAAAATAATGTATTTTTAAACGATCCTAATCTAATCTTACTTTATTTCCATCTAAATCTATATGTATGTCTCAAGTGATGTTTGAACTCAACACAACCGGATGAGTGACATACATATTTGCTACTATGTGATATTTTTTAGACATTTTTTACTTGTAATAAAGAAATGAGGTATGTTATAAATACACCCTATTTATTTCATTATATTTATTTCTTTCTATACATACATATAGATACATGAAGAGAGATAGAGACAACAGGATGTCTAAATAACAAAAAAAAGGTTTGTATAACACAACCCTAAAGAAATAAGTTCTAGCTCGAACATTATACGCTCGAAGAATTTTGGACCACGCAAAGATTTCTACATGTAAGTCGACCATTATCCATACTGACGAAAAAAATTCTAAAGTTGGCTTAGGGGGACCTCAATTAATAACTTCTTATTATATCGTGTTCTTGTAGGTGCTCTATATTATTTAATATTCAATAAACCTGACATCTCTTATAGAGTTTAATAGAACCACACTCTAACATCCTCAAACTTATTATTCGTTACATCAAAGTCAAATTATATCATAGGTTGTAATATATGTATCAGTCACATCTCGTCTCATAGTAGTATTCTTACCCTAATTGTGGTGGATGACTACATACTCATGGATCTACTTTTGGGTATCGTATGTTATTTTAATGACAACTTATTATCTTGTTACAAACCAAAATTAAGATCCACATTCATTTTTAACTAGAAAAAATGGCTATGAGTTAGCTTTGTCTTGTTTGAATCTTGTCAACTTACCACTAGGTAAATATATTCACCAAAGCAAGTGAGTTAGTCGTTTAGTTATGTTCTCATATATAGTCATGTATATTATGTACTTTGTTTTTAATTATGAGGATCATGAAAATATAGTATCCTTTATAAATAACTTATAAACTACTTTAAGAATAGATCGGATCACTCCTTTTTTTTCCTCATATCAAGCATATCTCTTCCATCACTTCTTCACACGAGTTTAAAAAATTCCAAAAAATTGTGCTACAACATGCGTTAATACAATATGAAAAAATATATAAAAATCTTATACGTTAGCTGATATTTCTGAATTATAAGCATGTAATATCATTGTGTTAGTTGGTGAATGAGAATTTGATTGCCCAAGAAATTAAAATATCACATATTTGAAATCCCAACTCTTATCCACATGAACCACTTGTGATGGAGACAGAGCCATTTAGTGCCTAGGGGCTCAATTGTCTTTCTCACTTCTGTTATTAACTAGTATTAACATGTGTTTCATACATGGCGTAAGACCTTCACCAAAACTAACGTTGAAATGTTTTGATGAACTCGTGTGTTAACTGTTAAATGAGATGTTGATAACATACGTTACTTTATATAATGAAAACGAATCCTGGACATTACTGATTACACTTGAAACTTTAGATAAAAAGACATAAAAAAGTTTGGAAGTAGAGGTGTAGAACTGTGAAAACCACTAACTTCAAAACATTGTCACGAACCCACTGAAGATGCGTAATTGGTAACATACATAACTTTATATAAGAAAAATAAAACATTATAGTTCGGACTACCCCAGCGAGAGGTAGTAAGGACATTATTGGTAACATTTAAAATGTTATATAAGATATTGAAACCATCACAATCTCGTGTGTTGCGGCGAGGCCCTTGATTATATTCGGAACTTTGTATAGAAAATGAAGCCTCCAAAAAAACACATGTTGAAACGTTGATGAAATAAGCACATTTTAACGAAAAGTTAATTAGAATAAGAACGCAAAATTTGGATCTTTATAAAATGTCTTACTTTAAAAAGTCACGTGAAAAAAAAGAAACCTATAAGAAATCAAACGTTGAATCAGTTTTGACAACTTGTATATTTATATTTTAGTAACTTGTATATTTGAAACATAAATAACAATAATCAAGCCGTAACAATATATTGGTCGTCGCTGGGGTTAAGTGTCTTGGTCGCGACTATGGACATGAACCCTGGTCGTGGCTGAAGGTCCTTTCTGTTGGGGTTTTGGGCTGAAGTTGTGGTGTTTCTTTGGATATAAACAGCGGATGCGGGCATGTAGTTTAGCTGCGGCTGAAGGTCCTTTCTTTCGGGTGCCATCATCCTTGGAGACTGCTTGTGTGGTGGTACCCTTTCACATCTTAACCGATATTTGGGGTGATGCCCCTTTAGTGTTGTATTTGGGGTGGTACCCCATCATACATAATTGTTAAGAAAATGTATTAGGTGTCTTATTTTTTTATAAGATGACACTTGTGTCTTAAATTTTGCTTTATATTAATTAGAATGAGTTTATTAAATGATAGGCAAAATACGAATGATGCATAGAACACTTGTATATAATGCTTAAGAAGTTGTATTAGTTGTCTTAATTTTTTTGTAAAATTACATTTGTGTTATAAGATTTTGCTTTATATAGTAGTATAGATATAAATAACAACAATATCTTAAATGACTTTCACTTTTCTTATATATTTATCCTTTATGGCATTGCTATATCGTAGAGTTAATTACAAGGAAGACCCCCTCTGGTAAGTCTATACTTCATTTTTGGTCTCGATCTTTTATAAATTACATTGTTGGTTTGAAATTTTACACAAACGTAACAAAGAATTTCTTTTTTATTGAAGGGCTTTAACTTTTTATGTTAATTCCTAAAATGTGGTAATGTCCTTAACTATTAAAAATATATGTATTAAAATGAGTTACAAGGCAAGGCTTCCCGAAAACCTTACCACCAGAGGTTCTTAGCACCATCGATTCGCCACCACCAAACAAATCGTATCCCCCCACCATCCCATTCCTTCCGTGTTACAATTTTGTTTTTACTGGATCATACGATGATAACAAACTTTCATTGAACTTCTTCGAATTGAGTATGACGTAATAAGACTATATGAGCACCGTATGCTCCCGTCTTACATGAAAAAAATTATCTATTGTAGGTTTGATGTAATTGTTCACTGCTTATCTCACCAAGTTTCTTCCACTTACTGCATGTTATGGAATGATCCTTAAGAACTCATGCAACATCTAATAGTTACATTACTCATATAATGAATGTTACTTCGTCTTTGTACCTGTAAAAGGATCGATATAAGATGCCTATGATCACAACATTATGGACTATTTAAAAAATAGTTATGCAGCTAGGTGCGAAACCATATATAATAAGCAAATAGAAAGGTTTTGTCAATCCTACCCAAGAACATAAATGCTATATGGGGCGTATAGTTCTCTGATAGCGTACGCCATTGAATTTTTATCTTTTTCAATGTATTAAACCTTATGAATCGTATAGTGCTATATAATATAAACTTATATGATGCTTATAACAAATTTTAACATTAACTATAAAACTTTTTTAGAGAAATATCATAAGTTTATACGCCCCACATAAGGTTATACGTCTCCTTATACGACACGTATAGCGCTATATAACCCGTATAAAAATACGAGGGGTTAGACCCCTATTTAAATATTGTTATAAATGTACTTGTTCCGTTTAAAAGTATGACCTCAACAAGCAAATCTATACAGGTCTTTTTTAACCACTTATATAATTTTCCTTGTAATAAACACACATAAATGCGTTAACATTAAACCTTTCCCCAAACTTGTGCAGTAGTCTGCAAGATTCACCACTTACCACTGACAAATCATCCAAATGGCCATCGTCATCTCCGCCACCGCCACCGCCACCGCCACCACCACCACCGTCTCCACCACCGTCGCCACCACCAAACTCTCTCTCCTCCGCCCTCACTTCCGCAGTCCGATCGCACCGTTTCTCACTTCGCATCTGATTCGATCTGTTGCCGTCGATCTTCACAACCAACGGCGTCTTCTTCTTCCTCCTCCGCGTGCTTTCGCCGGAGATTTCTCCGGTCATCTGCTTCGCGACGCCGGAGCGACGGTTTTCGTCGTCGCCGGAGCGTATGGATTGGTCGCCGGATTTGATAACCTCACACGGCGGCGTATCGTCGAACAGGTTAATTTATCTCAATTTTTGGTTAACCTAATTCAGTTTAATCTGATTATCGTTTAGCTTATATGATTCAAATTCGAAGATTACTCTACAACATTGGTGCTGTATAAATTAAATTTGATCTTATATGAATCACTGTTCAGCAACTGTGTTTTTTGGGTTTACAGTAAAAGTCATTTAAAGTGGGTGTTTAGTTGATACAATGAAATAGAATTAAGAAACTAATATAATTTTTAAGTAAAATAATGTTTAAATGGGTAATCAAATGTAAAACACAAGGAATTGTTTCCTTAAATTCGCTTGGTTATATGATTTTGAAATCAAAGAAATTTGATATGAAACATTTTCTTATATTTTATATTTCATTACCCAAACAAACATAATTTTACGTGAAAATTATACTAGTTTCTTAATTATATTTCATTTCATCCAACCAAACGCCCCCTAAAAAACATTTAACGAGAAAAAAAAAGAATAAGAATTATGCACATCAGTATATGGGTGGTTAAAGGGTGATTTGTAACACAATTGTAATTATTAAAGGGTGATTTTTTGTTCTCACTTCAGAATTAATTTTTTTGTTCTCACTTGCATAATAATTTTTTTTGTAACACAACTGTAAGAATTATGCACATCAGTAGTTATGTTATTAAAAGGTGATTTGTAACAAAACTGTAATTATTACGCACATCACTAGTTATGTTATGAGCTACATATACTTTGTGGAGTTTATGTTGCATAGGTGGTGTAAATAGTAATCCTGATAGCATACAAATCTTCTATCTTATAAGCATTATTAGACACATGTGGAATATATGATATTGTTCAATTCAGAATTGAAGATTTGTGATGTTTGTATTGTAGTTGATTTGGTTTGTGAGCTGGCATCTGAATAATGCAACAAGGAAATAATATATGCATTCGTTGTACGTCGTTGTACGTACAACATACTTGACTTTTTTCAAAGTCAATTGCAATATTGTACGCCTTCAGAACCCATAAAGATCATGACTTCATGAAAAATGTCAATAACCCCATCGAATTCCATAACGAGCACCCACAAATCAGGATGTTTTTCGTGTTTAGGTGGTGGAATAACTAACATAAATCTCGAGTATGAAAGTATCACATTTGACTTTTAGAAGTCAAACTTAGAATCTTTGTGGAACCTGAAGCAAAACGTAGTTTGACAGTTCCAAGTTTTTAATTTCCTTATTATCTTTCACCTTCCTTTCAGAGTCTAAGCAGAAAGCTGGTCCATATATTATCTGGATTGCTTTATATGGGTTGTTGGCCTATTTTTAGGTAATTTTTATATTGACCATTGTTTATACAGGGTTGGATTCATATAAGAAAAACTGTATATTAAGAACCATTTTATTCAACGGTGAATATAACGTTTGTTGAATCATAAAGACTTATAGTGTATGTATTAGTGAATACATGTGTTCACAATTGAATATACTATTCATGTATTCACCAGTGAACAAGTGACTAAAATGCTTCCTAATTGTAATTTAATATTTAGTGGTTCTCGGATATGAATCCATACCATATATATACATATATGTATGTATCAATCAAGCTCTTACGGTTGATATTTCAATCCTAGATTAGTGCTTCTACAGATGCTCGTTATTTTGCTGCTTTAGTGCCCTTACTAAACTGTGCAAGGCTTCTTGTTCACGGTCTTTCCCTTGTAACCAATGAAAATCTCATAAAATCAGTTACTCGAGAAGGAAAACCAGAGTGAGTACATATAACGTTATCCTTGATGGTTTGCTTAACCTTTGGGATAGTTGCATCTAAAGATAACCAACCTTGGGTCAATTTTTAGTTCAGGTAATAAACTTTTTATAGAAACTTAAAAATATTATTGATTCAAGATAATGCATATGTGTTACTGGGTCAAAACGACACCACGACATGCCACTGCCTTTGACCATGTTGACCTTTTCTGGCTATTATGGTTGAAGGTTTCCTTGAGCATTTTGGAAGTTTTTATAAGTTTCGTGAAATAGAAATTAGACCACAGTTGGTTATCTTCTTATGCAGATAGACTTTACCTTTTAATAAGTTCCCAGATGAATTTTAGCCTAAATTCAAAATGATACAATTGTAGGGAATTGCTTAGAGGACCTCTATATTATGTCTTGATGTTGATTCTCTCTACAATTTTTTTCTGGCGCGAGTCACCAATCGGTGTGGTTTCACTTTCAATGATGTGTGGTGGTGATGGTATCTCTTCTCACCCTTGTGTAGTCGCGTGTTTGATTCTTTGCCTTTTATGCTCTTTTTTATTATTTATAAGTTTATATTAACATAATACTCTCTACAGGCATTGCAGATATCATGGGTAGAAGATTTGGGATCCATAAAATTCCTTACAACAAAGACAAGAGTTGGGCTGGTAGCATATCCATGTTTACATTTGGTATCTTGATTTCAACTGGGTACGTGCCGACCTTACTGTTCCTTTTCCCTAATCACATACAGAAAAAAAAAATTTGTTTGACCCCTTATACTGCGGTAACAAATAAATATGTTCGTGTACCTCAGTGATCGTTAAGATGTGGTAAATGATTGGGTGGGTTTGTAACAGGTCAAACAGGTCAGGTCAACATGGGTTTTCTAGTATGGGTTAACTTGGGTATAAATGTGATGGGTCGGAATGTCGGATTATGCAGTAGATAAACAGTTTCTGTTTTCATTCTTTAAAGTTGCTACAAATAGCTGATTTGTTCCATGTGATTACAAATACTGTATAATGATAATTCATAATACTCTAAACTTATATATGCTACTAGATAGTACTTCACAGACTTGTTTGCCTTATTAATATAACGTTATCTATTTTCGTCATCTTCTAAAGCGATTTTTTTTATAAATAATCAGTGTTATTAGGGTTACAAAAATTAATCTTATTTCATAATCGAACTCCAAAAATATAACATATTAGGAGTTTGTACGCATAAGAAATTAACTTTGGACGACTTCCAACATATTCAACATGTTTCCTTTTTAGCTATTTTTTATTTGATCATTTCAAATAAAACATAATCTAGATGGATCCATTTACATGTAAAATAAAACAGTAAAGAGTCAAAATTACCACATCTACAATAATTGATCAGCCAAATATCATATGTTGACCTAAAATCTTAAATGACTATTTTACCTTCTTAAGCAGAATGCTATACTACTTTTCAATGTTTGGTTACTTTGAGCTAGAGTGGATGTTAACAATTCAACGAGTGGTGACAGTTGCATTGGTGGCAACATTGGTTGAGTCACTACCGACAAAAGGAGGCATAGATGACAATATCTCGGTTCCTTTGGTAAGCATGATAACTGCGTATTTGACCTTTGGCTTCTAAATTTTAACCTTGATGCTATATTATCATCATTTTTTGTTGTATGATATGAAATGTTGTATTGATAATTTTGAGTAATTCGAAGATGAAGTTATTTTATCGATAATTATAGAAGAAATTAAATAACAGTAGTTCCAGAAATCTATATAAGGTGTCATTTTGAGTAGAGTTCAATCTTTTATGATATATGTGCATGTTGTGATGCTTTTCATTTTGGTTTGGTCACATTTCCTTTATCACTCTGGATTTTGATCAAATGTGAGAGTTTAGAAAAAGGTTTTCAAGACATTAATCCTTCCTAAATAACAATATTTTGCCTTGGCCTTCTTTTCACACTTGCGGATATGAAAGATAATAGGATAAATCGGATTCAGTTGCCAACTATAGTTGGTTGAAATAGAATACATGACGTGTTCCAGCCTAGCGGATGGTTTCATACAACCTTAACTATTTTCCAAAACAAGTCTAATCATAACCAACCGTTTCATGCTTTCTCAAAATAGCAAGGTCGTTGAAGTTTGATAGTTTTATCAGTGTCAAGCTTTTGAAAAATAAGTTTCATCCGGCGTGTAACCGAACTAGTTTCAAAGATACGAGATTTGAGAAATAACCCATGGTAATTCCTTAACACTATCAGGAGGAACCTGATTTATAAAAACTAAGATAATTTATGCATCGGGTTGGTTGGATCACCAAGTGCTCATAGTTCGTTACAAAAAGTAAAGTGGAATTTTAGAATTTTACGGTGACGAAAAATATAATAGGTATGTCATAAAAGAGAGCATCTTAATCCACAATCCCTTCATATATTTTTTTCTTTCTTATTTTATATTAAATAATATATTTTAATGCATTTATCAATATATTTTTTTTTATCAACTCACAACCACTTTTAAAAATACTAAAATTTTTATGGGGTTGTATAGTGTTTCTTTAAATATGGAAAAACATGGTACAAACCTTATAAAATTTTCACTCTTTCACTTGCAATCATTTATAACCATTCCATATGATATAAGGTAATCAAATAAAAGTAATAAACACAACGACATGTGAATGCTCTTACTATCTTTGTATACACTTTTGAATTGCTAAATGAGTAAATGTTACTTCTAAAGTTCAACCCTTTCATCATCCAACTTTGACATTCCTGTTAACTCTTGTTGGATCCACTTTTGCCTAAACACAAAACATTTTACATTACCTTATATACCAATACAATCAAAAATGTAATTTAACATTTCAAGGAAAAAGATACCATACAGATGCATATTTCGGGTTTTGGGCCGGACCCGAAACCGGGTTCAAACCGGGTTGGGCCCAATCGGGTTTTTTTGTACCCGGGTATTGGTGAACCCGGGTACGAACCCGGGTCGGGTTCACTTGTGGGAAACCCTACTCGCCATACCCGGGTAGGGTCGGGTCGGGTCCGGAACCGGGTTTAGTTTATTTCTTTTATTTTCTTTTCTTTTTTTATGTCCAATACCGGGTTCAATATCGGGTCCAATACCGGGTTCAATTCGGGTTTAAACCGGGTCAGGTTCGGGTCGGGTTCGCTAAAAGACTCAAAAACTAAACCCGGTTCTAACCCTACGGGTTTAAGCGGGTTCGAACCGGATATGCCTCCCATCGGGTTGTACCCGAACTCGGGTCCGGGTCGGGTCCGTACCGGGTTATTTTGTGCATCTCTAACCTTATATATCAATAAAATCAATAATGTAATTTAACATTTCAAGGAAAAAGATACCTCAAAATCTCAAACCGCATGGTCATAATCCCACTTCAAAGATTATAGACTAACACTCTTTACCTTATCTTATAAAACAAATTTTGCAAAAAAGTAGTGAAACAACCCTATTAATTTTGTAAGTTGTAAAATTCTTTTTGATATCAAATTAATATTTGAGTGAAACCCAAAAAAACATATTATCATAAATAGTAGAAATCCAAAAATATATTAGAGTGACATGAATTGATACGTTTATAGATATACAAGATGATGAAACCAGAAATAATACAAATACATAAATAAATAATTTTGCATATTATTCTATCATACAATGTAAATTTTTGCTGATTAACACCCAGTCAAAGTAGTGTTTCTGTTTGCTACTTCTTAATGTAGCGAATTGATCAAGTTTTAATATAACATCAAACATATTACCAATTGTGAAAATTTTACTTTCATCATTCTTGTTTTAAATAAGTTTTTATACAATTCTTAGTTAAAAGTTATTATGATCAAGCCAGTGACATAAGAATCATAGATTTACATTTAATTTGTATTTTTATTTTCTTTTAGATTTCACTTGTATGCAATGATGGAGCTTGAACTATTGTTTAGAAATGGTCAAAAGTCACGAGACTCAAATCAGGGGGCGGACTCATTAGGCATAAACATGTGTTGACGAAATATGCATAAAATTCATTTCTGAGCGAAAAAATTGGTTGAGCATAATCATAATCAAATAAGGGGGTCGACCCCCTTAAAAGCTTCGCCAATGCTTATATGTTTTTTCGTTTCATTTTTAATCCTAATCATTGTGAGTAAAATTGAGTGGAAATAAAGTGTATAAGTATTTAAAAGTTGTCTCTCTAAGATTTCTTTTGGTTACGAATTAATAACTCAAAATGTTATTATTAAATTGTTGAGATTTTTATATATTTCCCCTTGTTAAGACCATATATTACTTATTCTCAAGTCATAAAATCAAATACATTGTTCTCTATCTACTACATATTACAAATTTATTCATTTCATTAAAATTAATCTATTAAATCATTATTTTTTATTTTTACTAAATGATTTTTACGTATTGATGTTTTATTATTATAATCGTTTAAAACATTAATAACTATGTTTTGTATATAGAGATATAAATGTGATTATTGTTTAAAAATAAAATTTTAAGCTTTTGTATATATGGTTGTAATTTTATTATTTTATAGATGAAATATATAACTAGTGTTCTTAGTAAAAGAAGCATATAAATCTGACTTAGTAAAAATATAAATATGATATAATTTAATAACTAATGCTAATTAATTGGTAAATATGTAATATATATGTTAAAAAAAGATATACACAATCTTTTAAACTTGAGTAAATGCGTAACTAGTGAGTTTAAAACACTAGATCATTAGTAAATAAAATATGTAATACCCCCTAGATCATTAGTAGAACTATTATGATCTAAATATTCGAATCATTAACTAATGATCCTTAGTATAATTTCTTAAAACAAATTACACGTGACATGGTCTTACTTTGAGTAAAATACTTAAAATTGAGCCAATTTTGAGCCATGATGTTCTCTTAGTAATGGTTTTACTTCTGAGTGTGTTGAGGATACGATCTCGGTTGTAAAACAAATAGATGAGCTCGATTAAAAGAGTTACACATTTTTCGTTAAAAAAAATCGAATCATTAATACTTTTTAACTAAAAAACTGTAGAATGGTAACTCCTTCAAATGTTTGGGCCTCATTTTATAACCCACTACCAGCCCTATAACCCCACTGATTACTGATTAACTGATACATACAAATCAAATCCCCAAAGGCCGAAACCCTAACAACAAACCTCTGCATTTCACCGTCTTCCACACAACAACCACAAATGGTGAAGTTTCTGAAACCTAACAAGGCGGTGGTGGTGCTCACCGGCCGTTTCGCCGGCCGCAAAGCGGTGATCGTCAAACAGTTCGACGATGGAACTCGCGAACGCCCCTACGGCCACTGCCTCATCGCCGGAATCTCAAAGTACCCGAAGAAGGTGATCCGCAAAGACTCCGCAAAGAAGACTGCAAAAAAGTCTCGTGTGAAGGCGTTCATCAAGCTCGTGAATTACAATCACATTATGCCTACGAGATACACGCTTGATGTCGATCTGAAAGATGTTGTATCGATCGATGCATTGCAGTCGCGTGATAAGAAGGTGAGTGCGTGTAAGGAGACGAAAGCCCGGTTCGAGGAGCGGTTTAAGACCGGGAAGAACCGGTGGTTCTTCTCGAAGCTTCGGTTCTGAGGAAGACGATTCAGGTGATTTTGGTGTTAGATTTTGCTGTATTTGTTTTTGATTTTTGGATGATGATTGATGATTGATGATTGATGATAGACTGATTGTTGATTTTTGTTTGCTGATTTGATGCGTGTTAGAGGATTGGTTGTTTCAATTTCATGCAGCTTGTGTGGGTTGAATCACTGGTGGAATTAGGGTTCTAGTTTAAGCTTTTGGCTTTATCATACAGGTTGAATCATCTTAGGGTTATTTTAGGATTATTTTATTACCTTGAGGTTATGAGTCCTGGTTGTGAGAAATAACCTCTTTTCATAAAAAAAAAGATTGTGTAAATCGTATTAGGAAAGGGTTGGGCTCTTTCTTAAACCATGTGTTAAGCAAGTAGTGTAGTGAGAATCCTTAGACGCTAGTCGGGCGGTGGGGGTACCGACTAGCGATTAATTGGGAATAATCGGGATTAATCGGTTTGGAATTTTTATATATAATTTTTTGTATATACAAACACATTTTTATATGTAATTTTTATAAAAGAAAAAATCATAGAATAGTAACCAAGTCTGATAAGTGTTTTAATTATGTCACTCTAACTTTTCTTATATCTCAAAAATCACTCAACTTTCATTTTTTGTATGTTTTTTTTGATCTTTTAATGAATATGACATGGAATTTCTAGATGATTAGATGAATTTTAACATTAAAAAATACTAAAATCTCTAATTCAAAACATATCACATCTAAACATATACCTATAAGCAAAGTAAAATCAGCACCTCCCGATGAAAACTATATTTTACTTGTTTATTCAATCAAATAATTAACACATGCATTACATCTTGTAATTTTTTATTTATTTTTATGAAAATGGACATATTTAATATATTTAAATTATACAATTTTGTTAAGAACCATATTTAGAAACTGAAACATAAACTTCATAAATATTATGATGTTGCAATTTATGATGTTGCAACAAGGTGGTTGTTATTTTATGACCTTGAGGTTATGAGTCCAAGTTGTGAGAAATAACCTTTTTTCATAAAAAAAGATTGTGTAAATCTTATTAGGAAAGGGTTGGGCTCTTTCTTAAACCATGTGTTAAGCAAGCAGTGTAGTGAGAATCTTTAGACGCTAGTCGGGCGGTGGGGGTACCGACTAGCGATTAATTAGGAGTAATCGGGATTAATCGGTTTGGAATTTTTATACATCTTTTTGTATATACAAACACATTTTTATATGTAATTTTTATAAAAGAAAAAAATCATAGAATAGTAACCAAGTCTGATAAGTGTTCTAATTATGTCACTCTAACTTTTCTTATATCTCAAAAATCACTCAACTTTCATTTTTTGTTTCAGTCTTGTGAAAATTGATATTTTTTTAATAGGTAACCGATGATGTGTCATGTGTTTTTTTGATCTTTTAATGAATATGACATGGAATTTCTAGATGATTAGATTGAATTTTAACATTAAAAAATATTAAAATCTCTGATTCAAAACATATCACCTCTAAACATATACCTATAAGTAAAGTAAAATCAGTACATCCCGATAAAAACTATATTTTACTTGTTTATTCAACCAAATAATTAACGTATGCATTACATCTTGTAATTTTTTATTTATTTTTATGAAAATGGACATATTTAATATATTTAAATTATACAATTTTGTTAAGAACCATATGTAGAAACTGAAACATAAACTTCATAAATATAATTTAGTTGTTCTACCCAATGGTAACGTAAATAATCAAAACCACCTAAATAACCAAAACAAAAAAAACACTATACGGTCATATAGTATTTTTTAATATTTTTATCACGAGTCCATTCTTTTAGGCCAATCTTTTGGCCACAACTGCTTTAGTTGTTTGTCGTTCTTCTCATTCGTGCACGACCTAGCATTATGCCCAACTTTTTATTAATTTTGACAAGTTATTTTTCTTTCGAACCCGACCTTTCTTGCACAGTCTAGCATTATGCCCAACTCCTTTATAATATATGATAATGAATGCATAAGTATGATTATGATGATGAAAACAATAATATGAGTTTTAACTAGGATGCTTTAAAAACAAAACAATAAAGTCTTGAATCGTAATATACATTAATGGTGGGTACCCCCAATTGATTAAAAGACTACTTATCAATGTTAAATGATGATTAATAACATGAAAGCAAAAATACAAGGCACCTCAAATGCTTCTGCTTATTGATGAAGTCATCGTTTTGCCGCCGTTTGTTTATCTATATTGTCAATTAGAGATCGTGATAAGAGTTGTGATTGCAATGTTATGCCTATAGATAGTTTTTTATATTTATGGATTAAATATTTTTTAAGCTAAAATCCACCTAATCTTCAATAGCTGCCAAATCATATACATTAAAATAAAAAATAAAAAAAAACTAACACATCATTAGTTAACCTAACGCATCATTAGTTACCTATAAAATATATCAATTTTCACAAGATTAGAACAAAAAATGAAAGTTGAGTGGTTTTTTAGATATAAAAAAGTTAAAGTGACTTAATTAGAACTATTATCAAACTTGATTACTATTCTATGATTTTTTCTTTTTTATAAATATGTTTAGTTTAATATATATAAACAAGTCTAGCTGGAATTTTGAAATTTTGGTTGGAATTTCGTTGGAAAGTCTCGAATTCTGCAAAAATGCATATTTGGGGCTGATTGACAGCCGACTAGGTCCGATTAGGGCCGATTTTCCCTGATATTAACTAATTTGATCGACTAGCGATTTTTGGCTCCGATTACCGATCGGTCCTATTTTTACAATATTAAAAGCAAGAGCTAGGTCAGATTAGGGGTGTCATTTTTACCTGAACCTGAATATCTAACCCGATTAAACTCTACCCAAACCCGATTAAGGAATAACCCGAAAAAACTGAACCCAAATACATGTCAAACCCGAACCCGAAATTCTTATTTAAGTCGTTCTTTGGGTTGTGTTTTGGCAATTCGGGTTGACCCGAATAATCCGAATAAAGTATCATCATAATTGATAATCTATATTTTATATTCTAGGATTTTATTCGATACTGTTTGTTTTTTACTTTTTATGACCAGATTCAATCCTTTATTCACTCTATTTTCAATTGATGGCACAAATCTTAAACTCGATCATTCCATCGATCCATCTTCCATATTAAACCATTTATAAATATGACAAACAAAGTATAATGATTTCATATTCGAACATTCTCATGTATTTATATTAACTGTATTGTTTGTGATTGCTTGTACGTCCGAACATAATAATATAAAGGTAACATGTTTTATGGCCTAGTAACGTTTTATTGCTTTACTTATATTCGAGCAATAATAATTATAATGTTTGTTTGTATTAAGCATATGTTCGAGTAACATGTGGATTTAAAAGTTGGTTTTAGTTTTTTTTATAACTACGACTACCAAACCTGTTTGTAAAGAGATGTCAAATTCAATTAACAAAATTAAAACACTTATATGTTGCCTTTGATTTTTAAATTTACAAATGGACCAACCCGATCACCGATTAAACCCGAATACCGATTAAATATAGTTTATGTGGTTCGGTCTTCGGGTTGATTTTCTACATCAAAAAACCCGAGGACCCAACCCGAGGTATCCGATTAAAATACCGGAATGACACCCCTAGTTCAGACAATTTTTTTAGGGATTCACACAATCAAGCCTATGATCTTTGATAGAAAGATCCACACTAGTGTGTATACAACATAGTAAGTCTGCTAACATACCATCTGTCAGTCATCTCTTAGCCTAGTGGTTTAAAGAAGACATGAGAGGTTTTGTCTTTTTTAGACTATGGTTTAAATCTTGACAATAACAAATTATTACTAATTTGGTTTTATTAATTTCTAACCGTTTAAAAAAAGGTAACATACCATCTTCATACGGACCATCAATCTTGGTGATCATAATATGTACAGTTTCTTTTTGATATCATGACAACTTTTCTCTTGTTAGTCTATAATGTCATGTGTAAATTGTAATGTGTGAAGTATTCTGGAAAACTAGAAACTAGAAATCCTAACTTTTAGAATTACCAAATGAAATGAAATGTGTACAATCCCACTTGGAAACGTATCGGAAGCTTAGAAGAGTTGGGTGTATTAAGTTAAAGTGTGGAAAGACATTGCGTGACTAGATATATAAAACAACCTTGAAAAAACAACCATCAACACCACGAAACCAATTCCATTAAACAATAGGCAAGTCTCAGATGAGACGGTCCTTATTATCATCAACACCACAAAACCAATTCCATTAGCGAATGACACATCCCCAACCTAACCATCTAGCAAACAACACAAAAATAACAGTCAAATCACGGTACATACAATGAAAACCCCAAAAGATAAACACCAAGACAAGTCTGAGATGACCAAATCGTCATCATCATTGACACCACGAAGGTGAGAGGCAACAATGACGGTTGTGCCACCATTGTCACCACCGCTCGCACCGAGGGGGTCCTCGTCCAACTAACCCACAAAAGGGTGGTCGATCAGCAACCGACCTTGCTCTCGTCGCCATTGTCACAAACAAAGCAGAAGTCCATTACCATCGCAACTGCCAAGACCAACATAGGGCAATGTCTAGCATACATGATGCTGCTTCATGCCTTGTATTTTTACGATCAAAAGGCTTCTTAAAACCAATATGCTTTCCAATTGGAAGGTCAGATTTGTTATGGGTTAATGGTGCATATGAACGTCATTGTATGCTTAAGACTAACATTGTAGCAAAGTTGCATGGGTTCTTGTGACTATCAATGTATATAATAACCATCATTTTAGCAAAGTCATACGTCGTTACCGTATCATATTGAATTTAACAAAATGTGTAGTAGGAAGCATGACTTATAGTGGTTGTATCATTTATGAAAGTAAATATTGTGTCAACAAGTATTTATGGGTGACACTCTACTCTCTAGCAGCCCCTAGAGGTTGCCTAAGCATGCTATGCTACGTTTGCATTTATGAGTTGAACTAGTATTTAACCTCACGTGTTGTGGTGGGAGCGTAAAACTATGTCAAATAACATCAATGTTACATTGTTGCAAACAACCACTAACACCAGAAAAACTCGTAATGCAAAATAAATAAAATCGAATGAAAAATAGACGTAAGAACTTTAACACATGCATATGCGTTGCCGCGTGTTAATTTGTATAATTTAAAACGAAGTGTATTACACAACGCAACTGTGAAACAAAAAAAATAGATGTAAAAACGTTAAATCACATACGCATGTGCCAATATGTTATCTCGGAAATTTTAGACCGAGACATAAACCAAAAAATTGTAAAGACAAAAAATATATGTGATCAAAGTTGAATGAAAAAAAGTATTAGAATCAAATGAAAAAAACAAAAACTATAGGGTTAAAAATGAAAAAATAAAAAAACAAAGTGAGATACAATCTATAAAGCATAAGGTACAAACAATAATACATTAATAATTTGATAATTAGTATTATATAAATTTGTTATTTGTTTTGTCCTTAACCAACCTTGGTTCGAATGTTTCTTACCTGGCTCATAAGGGTGGAGGGGGCATACACGCTATGAGGTCAGGGGAGCCTCAGCGCCGCTCGACACCACGCTCTTCATGCCGCACAATTCTTTTTTCACGACATATTCTCGTTGTGAGCTTGTGAGCGTTTTATGTGTGTGATTTAGTGTGGCATGGTGTGATAAAATTGGCACAACAAAATTTGAGTGTAGTGTAGTGTAATATGGTAAAATTTATTCGTGAGTTTGTGTAGTATGGTGCGGGTGGTGAGAATGCACTCTCGACCCTAATGATCTACGAAGTAGACGTGCCCCAGCTAGGATATTATGGTTTATTGAGGCTTAGACTAGTTGATTCAAATGTTTATGCCCAAATCTTAGCAAACTTTGAATGGGTATTGTGTCCTTTTTTTTTATGATACAACATAGACTGGTAGTCTGATAAATGTCAACTTGATGTTGATGTTATAAAAACATAATGGTTGGAAGATTCTATGTATGCAACAAACATCAAAGTAAATTTTCATGATACAACATAGACTGATAGTCTAATAAACATCAACTTGATGTTGATGTTATAAAAACGTAATGGTTGAAAGATTCTATGTATACACCAAACATCAAAGTAAATTATTGTATCTCGAGTTAATATACGAAGCGTTAGCTAGGTAAATAATTTTCATATATTTGATCATATTATTATAAGATTATAGATTTAATCATAACTTTTTATCATATTTTAACACATTTTATTCCTAACACCTAATAATGAGAGAAAATAATATAACAAATAAAATCCCAATTTTAATCCTAGTCCTAACATCTTTCCATTTTTGTTTTCGCTTTGTTTTCAATTCGTGTCAAATCTCATATCATCAGCTTTGTCATTGTCATGGGTCATCTTATGCCATGCTCTCCTATCGACATTGTCGCTACCCCCACCACCTCCCTCCCTACCTCCCTACCTCCCTACCTCCCTACCTCATTCACCAATCATATCATACGTTTAAACAGGTGCTGTCAATGTAACATTTTCAAGTAGACACCCCCTCCCCTCCCACCTCCAAACATAAGGATATGGTGAACTTTAGGCGCGCCTTTGATCATGAAATGTTGGCTTTGTAAAATCCCAAACTATTGTCATATTTTCTCTTCGATAAGCATTAAGGGTAAAGGAGGTTGTTATCAAACCTAGACATATGGTTGAACTTGTTTTTTTTAAAGATTTTAGATTGGGTTAAAAGATATTTACTTTATCAAAAATGACATTTTTTTGCTCCCTTCATCCTTCGATTTTCAAAGGTTGGCAGTGATGTAAAAATTGCATAAATTTTATGCTTATGAAATATGGAGATGTTTTAGATGTCTCTACGTAGATAAATGTAAATACAAAAACACAAATACATGATTTCAGTTCGGTGTTACTTGTTATAAAATTCGAGATGCTCTATCAAAGTCGGTCCCTAGATTTCAGAGGCCTAATACGAAAAATGAAAATGGGTCTTTAGTATAGAAACTTATACTTGAGTGGAGTTTCAAAAGAACCATAAAACAATGTTTTCATAATTGAACCGAACGAAACGAACCGAACCGATTTTGTTTTCATAATGTTATTGTTGCGCCGTGACGAAAACAATCAACTATAAAAAAAATCGTTATTGATATTAGTATTATTAAATTCAAATTCAGTATTCTCTTTTACAGTTTTTAACAAGAAAAGACAAGAACAAACAAACTCATGCCTTCTAACACAAAAAAAGTTAAAGTTAATAGACATGATTTAAAAGGTATCTCAAATTAAAAGGATGAAAACAGTACCTTATAACCTTATTTACTTAAACCGAACTGTGGGCCCCACAATTTCACCAAGAAAAGATAGATAATAGAATTTCAAGAAGGAATAAAATTAGGTTAAACCCTGAAATTAAGCTCCCAAAGTGATGACAAAAAACAAACAACAACGGAGCCGAGCCGGAACCGGAGCCGGAGCCGGCAAAGTGTTACTTACGTCCGGTGTGTCGGCTTTCCCCATAAGTGATCCCACCACATCCCGCCACGTGTCCCTCCCCTTGACGGCCGACTTCTCCGTCACCCTCTCCGTTTTTCTCCGTCAACCGATAAATTTATATCGTAAAAAACGCCGGTCAACCACCCCCCACCCCACCCCCATCTCTCTCTAAAAACCCTAATCTTACATCCATATTATCATCATCGTCATCATCATTATCTTCATTATCATTATTATTCTCTCTCTATAACAAACAACAATCCCCGTCTTGCAGCTATTTGGTTCAGATCCCTTAGTTTTGTTTGTTTGCTTCAAATCGGTTTGTTTGGTTTTGGTTTTGGTATTGTTTTGAGATATGGAAGACGATGAAGAAATTCAATCGCATCACGGATCTAGATCTGGTTCCCGATCTGGATCCGGATCTGGATCTCAGGATTCGGAGCGTTCGAACCACCGGATTACGGTGACGGTGGCCACCGCAGCGCCACCGCAGAACACGTTGACGCTAGCGTTGCCGATACAGCAGCCGAAGGGCGGTGGCGGTGGTGGCGGTGGTGGTGGTAGGGAGGATTGTTGGAGTGAAGGTGCTACGGCGGTGTTGATTGAGGCTTGGGGAGAAATATATATGGAGCTGAGTAGGGGCAATTTGAAGCAGAAGCATTGGAAGGAAGTCGCGGATATTGTAAGTGGCAGAGAGGACTATATGAAGGCTCCGAAGACGGATGTTCAGTGTAAGAATCGGATCGATACGGTGAAGAAGAAGTATAAGCTTGAGAAGGCGAAGATCGCGGCTGGTGGCGGTCGGAGTACGTGGAGCTTTTACGATCGGTTGGATCAGCTTATCGGGCCCATGGCGACTGCGAAAAGTGGTTCCGCGAACGTGGTTACTCAGTCGTTAAAAGCTTTGCCGGTAGGGATACCGGTTGGTGTTAGATCAGCTCCTGTTCAAAGCCTGCGGCTAAAACAGCAACAGGAACGACGACAACGACAGCAACAGCAACAGCAACAGCAGCAGCAACTTCACCTGCAGCAGCAGCAACTCAGGCTGCAGCAGCAACAAGAGCAGCAAAAACTTCAGCAGCAGCGAAAGCGGCTGCGGCCTCCTCCGTATTCAGAGTCATCCGACTCTGAACCGGAACGCCCTAGAATACCATTCAATCCGAGGTCGGCCACGAGGCAGGAAAATCAGCAACCAAAGGGGCGAGGGTCGAGGGAGAAGAATTGGGGCGAATCGGTTAGGGAGTTGACTAAGGCGATTGTGAAATTCGGGGAAGCATACGAGCAGGCGGAGAGCGCGAAGCTGCAACAAATGGTTAAAATGCAGAAGCAAAGTATGAAGTTTGCAAAGGAGCTTGAGTTGCAAAGAATGCAGTTTTTCATGAAGACACAATTGGAGCTTTCACAACTGAAGCAAAGTAGAAGAAATGCTGAAAACAATAACAGTAATCATAATCATAATCATAATCATAATCACAATCATCACAGTAGTAACCATAACACCATGAATAACAACAACAATCATAGTGATGATAGCAACAATTAAAGTAGGGTGTTCTTCAAGTTTGCATTCTGGCTAATTAATTAATGAGGACCCTGTTTAAGGGTGTTAAGAGAGGTGTATGTAATTGAATTCTTCTTGTGTTAATCTTAGTAGTTTTATGTTTCCCCTTCAATGCATATACAAGCAAGATTGATTGTTACCCTTTTGAACTTGAATATTTCTTGTTTATAATCTTAAGCAAGATTGATTGTTACCCTTTTGAGCTTGCAAATTTTTGGTAATAATCTTTCTTTTCAGGAATGTTTGTTTCTCTTGGATCTTTGTTTAAAGTTTAATCTTGAAAGGTGATCTTGAAGACATGCACACCAAAGGTTAGTCATCTGACATTCTGACCTCTTTTTAGCTGTTAACAAGATGACCTCATCAATATTATAGAAATTTAGAGTTTATATATATAACAAAATATGAAAATACTTTATCATTCCATATATTAACTAGAGGACTAGAGGATTTCATATAATCAAATTTATGAAGAAAAAATAAATTAAATATGAAGCCTAGAATATTTAGTTAACCACCAAATGAGATTTGAAGGAAAACAACAAAAAAGAAAGATTAAAATCTAGTTTGATTGGTAATTGGCTGTTTAATATAGAAATAAGTTAACCACCAAATGAGATTTGAAGGAAAACAACAAAAAAGAAAGATTAAAATCTAGTTTGATTGGTAATTGGCCGTTTAATATAGAAATAGTTTAAGGAGTCATAACCGGACCAAGTAGATACCCGTCCTTAGTCTGACTTGACAGTCTGATCTGGTTGTAAAAACATTGGTTGTTATTATCACAAATGCAGCCTACTTTCCGTCAATCCCAGCTTTGTAACAACTAACAACGTGGATTCTTGATAAATCCTTGATGAATCGATGTGTTTAAAGGGTTGCTGAAGGGTTTTTCAACTTTTCTGGTAAGCAAGTATTCTGATCTAATTTAAATTCTATATTTTTTTTAAAGGAAAAAAACAAGATAAAATTCATAAAAGATATATAGGGTTTAGATGTCATGAAAATACTGTAGTTACAACAACATAAATAAAAATATGATATTTTGTAAATGTTGAATGCTCATATGTGACTTCAGTTTTCAAGGACCCATCATGGCAGAAAGTTTGGGCCAAAATTCAATTTTGTACAGCTGCAACAGAAGTTATTCACAGCAAAAAAAAAAAAAATTCAATTCAATTTTCTACAGCTGCAACCTGAGTACAGTGGTCAACTTACATGTAACAAGCACAATAAAAAATACCAAAAGGAACAAGTACAAAGATGATCGACATGACACAAATAATCAACATTTCATAGATAAACATAGAGGACATTGTTTATGTGTTATATACTTATATTTGAATCTGGCATTCAAAAGGACATTGTATGGTAACATCGTCTACTGCTTAAATATTTTTGAATGATAACCTAGTATATTTTTGGACACATTACGGGCAGCCGGGATGGAAACAGACTAATTGATAACTTCAATTTATGAGAAACTTGCAGGTTCAGTAATACTACTTTGGCTCATATCAGAATATTTCAAACAAAAGCGCGGGCAATGTTACCTTCATAACAAAAAAACAGTGCCTACACATAATCTCCCATACAAGGGATCAAAAGTTTCAAAAGGCATATATTATAATAGATAGATTACTAGTTTTGATGACCTTAGTTTTTCAGTTTAAGCTTTAACTTAGTAAGTCTGCATATTTCATTAAGCACCAATTCCTTGTCATCCAAGTCATCAATCTCAGCCTCAGGGTGTTCATCAAGCCACTCGATTGTTTCCTCAATCTGACAATCGATGTCTTCCAAGTCTTTCACATTGAACCCCATCACTCTGAGCTTCTTTCGAACCTTGTAATCCTTAATCTTGGTTCTTATTTTATAAACATAGTTGGTTAAAGCTCTATGCGCCATCACCTTCTTCATGTGCGCTTCATCTTCCAACTTATAACGTTCAGCATCTGCAATCATTTTCTCAATCTCTGCTTTTGTCAAACTCCCAGTGTTAGCTATCTTTATCGCGTTTTGTATTCCATTGGTTATTTCTCTTGCTGAGACGTGAAGTATCCCATTGGCATCTATCTCAAAACATACAGTTACATTAACCACCCCTCGTGGAGCACAGGGTAGCCTAGATAGCGAAAATTTTGACAAAAGATGGTTTTCTGAAGACTTCAATCTCTCACCTTGATATACCCAAATACCCACTATAGTTTGATTGTCATAACATGTATAGAATGTTTCTTCTTTCCTTGTTGGTATAGGTGAATTTTTGGGAATTAAAACGGACATAACATCATTTCGGCAACCCACACCAAGAGACAAAGGAGTAACATCAATTAGTGTCAAAGCCTGCACAGCGTCGTCACCCATGCCGCTTAAGTTTGCAGCTAGAATCCCAGCACCATACGCGACCGCTTCATCAGGATTGATTCGTTGGCAAAGTAGCTTCCCGTTGAAGAACTCCTGCAGCAACTCTTGTATCTTAGGTATTCGGGTCGATCCACCAACAAGAACAACTTCATCGATGCTATCCTTACTCATGTTCACATCTTGCAGACAAGTTTTAACAGTGTTGATGCACTTCTTGAACAACTCCATGTTCACTTCTTCGAATTTAGCCCTCGTAAACTTTGCAGAGAAATCAGTCCCATTAAACAAGCAATCAATGTCGATTGTTGTTTGAATAGCTGTTGAAATAGTTCTCTTTGCGCGCTCACAGTGAACTTTCAATCTACCCAAAGCTTTTAGGTTCCTGCTAATATCCTCTTTGTGTTTTCTCTTGACTTCACTGACAAAATAACTCACCATTCTGTTATCAAAGTCCTCGCCTCCCAAATGCGTATCACCACCCGTACCCTTAACCTCAATGACCCCCTCGTCGTCAATGGTCAAAATGGAGACATCAAAAGTACCACCACCCAAGTCAAAAACTAACACATTCATCTTACCATGTACACCAGCTCTTTTGTCAAGTGCATACGCAATTGCAGCTGCAGTGGGTTCATGAATCATGCGCAGAACCTCAAGGCCAGCAACCGTTGCAGCATCTTTTGTCGATTGTCGTTGTGAATCATTGAAATACGCAGGAACAGTGATGACAGCCTTTTCAACACTCAGGCCTAAAAACGTCTCAGCGACGCCTTTCATCTTGGCTAAAACCATGGAAGATATTTCTTCAGCTGTAAACTCTTTATCATCATTCTTATATGTAACTGCAATTTTCGGCTTGTCATCGCCCCCATCCACAACTTTAAAAGGCCACAACTTCATGTCTTCCTGAACTGTTTTGTCACTTGCTCTTCTTCCAATCAACCGTTTAACGTCTGTTACATCATGTAAAACAGTTTAAACGCTATAATGACTAAAGAACAACAGAAGCTAATTAACTGATGAAAAGAATGATAACCGACTAACCGAAGATGGTGTTGGTGGGATTATAAGCAGCTTGGTTCTTAGCAGCATCGCCAACTAAACGTTCGGTTTCATTGAAAGCAACATACGAGGGGGTGGTTCGGTTACCTTGATCGTTTGTGATGATCTCCACTCGGTTGTGCTGCCAAACAGCCACACACGAGTAAGTGGTTCCAAGATCGATACCAATCACTGGAACTCTACCTCTTGTTGACATTTTTAAAGGTGTAAATAAGTTGTAGTCTGTTACTATGGGAAGATTATACAAAACCTTGAGATTACATTATAATTTATATTCAAATTATTCAATGAGGGTACCAACCAAAAGCTGCAGGTTGCAACTCTTGGTGTCTGATAACTTATTCTTTGGTAACTGGTAACTCTTGGTGTCCATGGGTGAGATAATTATTTACTCAAATTCCATTGTAACATTATTAAAATTTATATTTATATATAAACCGTAATAATAATGTCACGCTAAATGTAATGTTTTGAAAACTATATAGGTTATCACACTTGTGTCCTGTCAACAGTCTCAAGAACCAGATGATGTAATGAATAATCTAAAAACTAAAAAACAGAAAAAATATAACACGAATAAATTAGCAGTATTAAAGTTCATATATATTTATTTTGTTATCATCAAGGAGCCAAATAGGCAAATAAGATTTCTAATAAACAATCCAATTATTTAACAAACTACGATGGTCGATTATTTTATCCTAACAAAAACGTATCACTATTGTAATAATGATATTTTAATCATATAATTTTCAATTTCAAAATTCTAAGAACAATAAAAAGAAAATGCATTATCCTGCTAAAATTTTCTCATCTAACCTAACAAGTAGACGAGCACAGACCATCGCCATTGTATGTCATCAACACTAACGCTATCTCCGCCATCACCCTCTAAAATAGTAAAACCACTGCTACCAGGATCCTCACCATCGGCCTGTTTTGACTTGAACTCATTTCTATCAGACCCCGTTTTACCAGCGGCCCGACCTGCTACCTTTTTGACAGGCTTACTTGTAATCCCACAACAACATAATATTCCTTCTAAGAGAACAAAAAGACCTTTTTGTTTTTTACAAGCAAAACATAATAATTAAAAAAATAGCATGAACCATACAACTACTGCACCATTCATGATCAAGTCAAAATTGTTGCACAAAACTAAAGAGTAGAATAACACAAATTATAAGTTATGTCCTTCTCCTCTTTGATGATTTGGAAGAACTTCCATCTTTGCTTCTTTTCTTCTCACTCTTATTATCTTTCGGTTTTCCATGTTTTCCCGCTTTGGTTTTACTCGACTTGACGCTAATTACACCACCCGAGGGTACCTTTCCACTGCCGTTTTGCAAAGCACTCTCGAACTCTACATCCTTGTCAGCAATTGCATACCTCTGGAGGAACTCCGGGTTTAATAAACCATCACTGTTTGCTTTAAAATCATCCTAAAATACAATCACAAAGCAAATGTAAGTTTAAAGATCAAGATAGTTGGAATAGAATAACCGGTAGGTTAAACAATGGCCAATCAAACAAACCTTGACTTTTTTCGCAGCTTCATCAAGATCCTCGTCCAGTGAAACCGAGTGTGGCTTCAACTCCACCTGGAACCAAATATACATGATTAATAAATGAGAAACATTAATCAATGAAAACTGACTCGAATGAAACTTGATGCTTACTTCTTTGACCGGGGGCAGAGATGAGTTAAACTCTTTTGTAGATACTGAATCCAAATATTTGTGGAACTTTTTCATGACTTTCATGAACAATGACATTATTTGTTGTCTTTCCAACTTCATCATTTCCTGTAAAAAAAGAACAGATAATAAATAAAATTAATAAATTAATATTTTCAATTTAATCATTTAGAGTTCACTTAAAACAAACTAAACCTCTGCATAAGAAGCATCTTGGTTCTGCAAGCCCATGCATAGTAACACAGAGGCCTGGGCATATGATAATGCAACTGGTAATTTCTCCTGGAAGTATAGGTATGCAAGGGGCAGTTTCAAATCTGAAACCTATCAGGTAAAATAAAAATCTCAGATACAACAAAACTCAGAAAAATGTTAGTTAATGAAATCATCAACCGAATTGTCTAAAAAAAATTGATTTAATACTTCCAAGATTTATTACCAGATGATAATCAACGAGGTGGTTCACATACGCTTCCAGTCTTTTCATACTGATTGGAGATTTGATGATATCATCGTATATACTGTGTGAAATTGTTGATGAAGGGTCTACATCTGTGAAGCTGAGTTTTGGATCCAGGATGCTATAAAAGGCGAAAGTAGACAAATATTAGCAGTGTTATAATTATGTATGAAAAGCTAGTAAGACATCCACGAGAAACGTACCTCATTGCAAGCTTGTATTCCATGGTATTGAATCTTGGAGAACACAAAAGCCTAGCAAATGATGACCTGAAAGCTAAAGACATACAGGAAAAATTAAATTTCAATATTAAAAACACTGGATTAACCTAACCAAGTTGATTTATTTAAATAATTTATATATTATAGCAATAAGATTTATTCATAATTACAGCATTAATTGTTAACCCAACATTGCCAGTTCCAACTTGACTAAAATGATACGTCACCCAACCCAACCATCTTGTCACCTCAACAGAAGTGCAGAATAAGAGAAATGCAAACCTCGATAGAAAGGACCAAAAAATCCCAATTCATCTGATCCACTAACTTCAATATCATCAGTGTCCAGTGGTTTTAGCATCATACAAGTATGCTCACCAGTCACAGAATTCTGAAAATAAGTTATTATAGGGATAACAGGGTCAGAATTAAGTCTTCAAAAGAGATTATAAAAAAAGTTATACTAATCACACAACTTAACTGGAATTTCGCACAAATAAAATGGTGCAAATTTATGTTTTCTCCAAAAGCGAAATAGGTCCAAAGTAAGCCCAAATGAGACACCTAGATAATGTAGCTTCTCGGGGCGCCTTTCAGAAAGATGCACAAGCAGAGGTGGAAGATCTGACCTGGGCTTTATGTTTTCTTCAAGCAATGACACCTGTATTCATACAGAAAATGTTTGTCAGAAATTAAGAAAACAACAAATAAAAAACTTCTATTATTAATACTATCTTACTTTCTCAGCTGCTTCAGTAATTTTGACAGGTGGAGGTTCTGAATCATTCTCAACATCTACTTCGGATATGGGAGTGAATTGACCCTCAAAGTACCTATACCAATATAGTATAAATGGAATATATTATAGTTTCTGTTGTTACAAGTTTATGTAAGACGTACATTATTTTAAAACACAAAATAAAATTGCAAAAACAAAATCACGATTTACTACCTCGCTAGCAATTCTACGGCTGCTGAACCATATCCAAGCTGCAATACAATGAGATCACAATCATTTACACTTTGGGAAAATATAGAAATACAATATGTTTAACTTGACAAAAATAAAAACCATAAAAGATAAAGGAAGTAAAGCGAGTAGAAATACCTTCATTGCATTAGGATGTGTAGCGATGCGTACAATTCTAGCACCAGAAAGACTTGGAAAGTCTTTATCTTGGAATTGTTCACAAAATTTCCATGGAATTTGGTCTCCAGAAGGCTGATGGCCAGCACTTAAACTTTTCATGGCAGAAGCCTTTGATATTTTTCCTTCTAGACAAACCTGTAAAACATTTTATAATCAGCCATACAAATATGAAACTAGAACTCCTGACATTTACTTAGCAGCTTTTAGAAGGGGTGGTAGCAAACCTGGATAACACAAAGAATATCTGGGAGCTGATTCTTTGATTCATTAACAGGACCTGCACACATAATTCTTGGAAATATAATATCTAGTAGTAAATGGAGTGCAACTTAAACAACACACATTGTAAATTATAATATACAGCAAAAAATATTTAAGGCATACCAAGCAGCACGAACAGGTGATGAGCCGGTGCATCAGCCAATAATTGGAGATCATTTGGAGAATTTTTGTAGTGAGAAGCAACATATAAGGCCATCATTCTCTGAATAGTGCGAGAATATGTAAGCCACCAATATAAATGAATGAATAACAAAGAACCAAATAATCAAATAGACCATAACTACCTGCAGAAATAACTCGCTGTCTTTATGATATGAGAAAAGCGTATCCCGGTTAACATAATAAAGATCACACTCACTGGGAGGAGGTAACCTGCTTCCACCAATATGTTATAAGTTAATGCAGACAAAATAATGAACTCATACAATTTTTTTCAGAATTCATTTAACCTGTTAATGTTAGGGATAGAATTTGCTATGTCCAAACAAAGTAAATTGTTAAGCCAAGATTCAATTGGATCACCAGATGCATATCTAATAGCTTCACTCAAATCTATCTTTCTAAATAACCGCCCTGCATATAAACAAATAAATCATGTCAAGTTTTATGGCAAACAACCATATACTTTAATTAGAACTTAACTAAAGGCTTATCATACCAGACGGAACAGCATCTGTGTTTTTTGTAGAAGCTACACTTTGCTCTTCTAATTGCTGCAAAAGCTTTAATGATAAAGATCGCCCTGTGCCTTCATAGCTTTAATAAACACACACAACAGTTAAAGATTATGCAAATCTGGGAAGTTGTAACAAACACACACACATAAATATATTCTTACCCATTAACAGTAGAAGAAAGGAAAACCAGATAAGGCCCAAGTAAGGACTTAACAACTGGCAGGGGAATAGCTGCAGCTTCATCAATCACCAAAAGTTCAACTTGAGACAGTTTTCCATGTTCATGAGGTTGTATATACTGCAACCACACATATGGTTGTAAGTTCAAGATGAGATGAATCAAGGAAAGTTCAGTATGATAATGGTTTAGCTCACCAAAATGTACACGCTTGACACAGATTGTTATTTTATGTTACAAACTTAAGAAATTCAGATAATAAAAACTGAAAAGAATTATCAAATAATGAAAATTTTAAACTGTATTAACTGAAAAGTGAGGTCTGATAAACATATGTTTTAAGACAAGGGTTAATATCCCAAAGGGCCATTTGTGCACGTATACAAACCTGAATTGTCTGTCTATGCTGTTTGTATATATTTATTCTGATAGTCACTTTTTTAAGCTCTGGATTTGAGCTCTTCACAATATCATAATCCAAGTGCTCCTGGAAAACAGCACATCAATAACAGATATATTATCATATCAACAAAAGTCAAATCAACAAGCCCTGAGGCCTGAACTAATCACACGGTAAGAAATATAAACAAATTTCACCTTGTACTCAAGCATATCAAATCCCTTTGAGACAAATTCGAACAATGTTTTTAGATTTTCTGGGCTAGGAGCAGTCACAAAAATATTTGAATACCTGCAGAAACATGTTCATTAGATCAACACATTCAACAGAAATCATAGAGCCATATGTCAGAATAATAAGTCGGATGGTTACCCTGCAGCAACAGCTCCCGCAACGGCAAGACCAAGTGCAGCTGACTTGCCGCGACCACGACCAGCAAGCAAAGCCACTGTGCTACGCAGTGTCTTATCCAAAATCGCATCAAGAAAAGTAATTACAGCTTTGCCCTAAATAAAAATATTCAATATATGTTATCTCCATGGGTAAAGAAATTGTAACATGTCAAAATAAAGGGATACCATTAATTAAATGCTCCGAAAAACAAGTTATATTAGATAGTATGCCGTTACATTTAGAAATGTTCAAGGCAGCAGATCTTTAGTCTTTACTTGAAAAATGTAAAAGCTGGTAGCAAGTAGAAACATGTACATTAAACCTAGAGAAGTAAACTAGTAACGTAAGAGACATCCGTACCTGGTCCAATGTGCAACACTTTTTAATCAGTGGACCAACAGGGAAGTCATCTTTTAATTGCTCCTTCAGATCTTTCAAATCACGTGCTGCTTCAGAGAGCCCCTCGGAGTCCTTTTATTGCCAACAAGAAGCAAAAAAAATTAGAACTATAGCTCCATGAAAACTAACAAAAGTCAACATTTAACCAAAAAACAGTATTCATTCGTTTTTCTCATTACTGAGAAAAACTGCTACTGTTTACCAATCCATATAACATTGTTCACAAAAGCTTTCACTGGATATGAGAATCCAAAATTCATTTGTCTTATATTAGGAAAAACTACAATGTTCAAGAGAACAGAAATTTACCTCTTCTACTGGAACTGGTGTTATAGATTTCATGTGAGATGAGATTGGTAATATATTTAACTCGTCATCCATAACTATACATGATCCACACAATGCAAGAGAAAGTAAAAAACGTTCATTGAAGCGTCCAGTGGCTAAAGAATGAGATTCTGTACGAAATCTCTCATGAACATCCTGCAAGTAGCACCCATCTAGTTATAATGGATATTTAGCTGAAGGTAAGATTAATTATCATACAATTTTTTTAGTGTCTAGAAGGTAGAAATATTAGAATGAAATAATGCTATTTACACAACTATAAAACTCATAATACTTGCTATTTATAGATTAAGCTTGTGATATGATGCATATTCCCTCTCTTCAATGATACTTTACTCGGTTGAACACTGTGTTTTTGTTCTTGTAGATAATAAAGGTAGTGTTCTAGTATGTAGCCACAGATTAGCACCATGTAAGCTCTGTATATATACACAGTAAGAATATGGCGCCAGGTTTGAACTTTAGACTTAGAGAAGCAGAATCACAAACTCATATAATGAGATTACTCTGTCAACTGCTGTTTTTCTTCTCAGAAAAATGGACAGAAGTGACAACAACAAACCAGATGTATGGACTTGTTAACTATAAATTTGAAAAGTATGTCCTACAGAGGGTAGGAAACCTAACTGCTAACAGCAATACTTGAATCAGGTAATCATGCCAAGAAAACAAGCAGTATTCTCTCCATCCCATGAAAATAAGTCCACTTCAGATTTGGAGACTTCAAACTTTCTACTTTCCATATTTTATAACTGAATAGTTTTGTGTGTGTTTTGAAATGTATCATTATTCTAATCTTGTGTTATAGTTAGGTATAAAGTAATTTACTTTTAATCTACATTCAAACAAGTCCTTGTACTTTCTAGGTTCCAAAAGTAAGTCAATTGACATGACTCTTCTGTGTTTTGGTAGGGGTGGGTGGATGATGGAACAAACATTCAAACTACAGGCATAAAATAAAGGGAGTTTCCACTTTTGTAATTAAACAGATAATCATGTTTAAAGCAACTGGTAAGAAGAAGATTCAACTCATACCATAACCATGGTGTATAGACTAGTGAGTGAAGTCAAAGAACGAAGCAATAGAATAATCAATCCACCACCTTCCACTGTTTCTATAGTTCTTGCCAGAAGATTTGGTGTAAGAGCCTCAAAATCCTGGGGAAAACAGCATAAAAGAAAACTTTGCATATGAAAATGTGCCAGCTACAGTATAACTTGACTTAAAGACATTATGAATTGCAATCTACCTGTAGTATACACATGCCAAATGTGTTTCCAAGAATCCTCTCAGAATCTTTGTACTGGCAATAAGTAATTCCTGCAGTTTCAAGGAAAAGTGAGAAAGGATCCACTTTCTCAGGATCTAAAAGTCCTCTATGCATGAGCTTCTTGACCTGCTTGGCCCGTTTTTTCTTATGACTGTGAGACATCAAAATAAAGACAAAATTAGCACATTGATTCTAGGTAGACTGTGTGATAAGCAACAACATGACACATTCCATATACACAAAATACCACTTCAAAACTTGTATATTTGAAATATTGTTGCCATCCAGTCATGTGATGCAATCAGCTCGAAAGCAATGCAGTCATTACAAAGATCTTAACCAAAGTTGTAGACAAATGAACCTTAAGCACTACATTGGAATGCCAACTCCTACAGCTTATTATACTAACCATCCCACTTGCTATTACGCGTTTGTTTATATTCACATTACTAAGTGCTAGACAAACCAAAAACTGATAGTAACTACATTTCTAACTACCATTATAAACTATAACCTGCATTTCTAACTGCTGTACTCCACATGCCCATGTAAACAAATTCTCCCAACCTATCAATACTCTATACCTCCATGTCATCTTGCAAGCTCCACTCCAAACTATACTGCCATTTTGAAGTAACTTAATAAACCAACTAACTTAATAACCATAAATGGCTTTCAAATTGTTTCACAACCACTGTATGTACCAAATTCACCATACCAAACTAAAAATTAAAAGAAATCACGTTTGAAGAAGAAGACGAAGAAGAAGAACCTGCTAAGCTCAAGTTTTTCCTTGTAACACCATAGAACATTAGGTCTAGCCTTTACAACTGATTTGCTAAGCATGTAGTGCAGGTTCACAATCTGCTCACATCCACAAAAACACACACATACTCAACACTCCATAACCAAAATACATACACATATACACACAATCACAACTCACAAGTGTGCGTTTGCGTTTGTGTGTGTGTGTGTGTTACAAAGTGTACTCACCTGGTCGCGAGACTTATCGCCGATGATGACGAAGATTGAACGGTGTCTACTTTTAACTCCGTTTTCAATTAGGGTTCTGATACGTTCATCCACCTTCTTCCTCATTCTGATTGCTGTAGGCTTCAGTGAGTTTACAGACGACGGCGAGTTGACTCAGTTGGCGAGTTGATATTGAGGCTTTGTTCAACTGTTAATGCATTTGCAACGACAGTGGAGAGCTGTTGGTTGCTTTTAGGGTCTAAGTTGTTTGGGCCGTAAGGTTTATGGTATTAATGGGCCTGAAAATTTGGGCCTGCTTATCAAATTACACTTTCACAGTTTCACAAACCGGTTGTTTCATAAAAAGTTAAAAACACGGTTATTAAGCTGATTAATGAATTTTTTAACACGATTAAGTGTTGAACTAGGTCTGAACCATTAAAGGATTATTTGGTAACTTCCGAATGATTAAATGTTGAACCAATAAGAGGTCTGAACCATTAAGTGTTAAACCATTAGTCTAAATCATTAAAAGGTAGTATATCGTATAATATTCAAAAGCAAATGTTGACCAATTAGGATAATATGCCTTAATCATTTAGCATTAAAACTCTTAACCAATCAACACGAGTATAATGTTGAACCATTCATAGGCAAATGTCTGAACTATTCAGACTTCAGACATTTGTTCGTAAAACAAACTGTTTGAACCATAAAATGTTGAACCATTCAGACATCTGAACCATCAAGAGACTGATTAAGAGGATGCCAACACAACCCCTAAGTGGTTCGGTTATTAATCGATTTGATTAACGGTAAAAACCTACTTGATTAGTAACCGGTTTGAACAACTTAAAATCTACTTGAAAAAATTGGTATTGTTGCATGGTTGGGTTACTAGTCGGTTTTATTTTTATTTACAAACCATGCACAAACTATCGGATTATAAGCTGATTTCTATGATATTGGTTGGGCTTTTGAATACTCTAAACATGTACAAACTATGAGTTGGATTGGATTATAAGTTGATTTATATGATATTTTTTCTTAACTTTTTTCTGTTATTAGGTAAACCTGTGACTGGTTTCCTTTTTCACCTTAAGCATGAGTGCTTAATCTAAACTAGTTCACAAATTTTCACTTAACTAAAATTTATATTTTAGTATTATATATTTATATACATCCAGTCGATGATCATGGTAACTAAATTACTTTCAATTGAAGCCACCCCATATAATTTTCGTACAAAAACCACCCAAAAAACCTTTTTTACTCAAAACCACCAAAATATGTTCAAAACCCGCCCTAGGAAAAAACCTTTTTTTATATAATTTAGTTGCAACTAAACAATTTTTTCTCTTTAAATGAATCCGAGCAGAAAAATTATTTTAAAGTCATTCTAGCTTTTGGATGATTTTTTTAACAGAAAATTTCTTTTAAAGTCATTCTAGCTTTTGAATGATTTTTTTAGGAGCCATGTATAAAAAAACACATAATACAAGGAGATAGTTCAAAACCAATTTAAGTATGTAAGTCTTCCATCACTACATAGAGAACATGCCTTCCACAAACTCAACCTGAATTCGAATACGTCAATGATCGAGGACTAATGTTTGACGAGATTCATATTACTCGGTACCATATTTCCAATGTACATGAAAGGGAATCCTCTCGGCATGCAATTGTGATCTTCTCTTCCTAGGTACATATATATGTGGTTAATAGGAAGTAAGCAGAATGTGTTTTAACAAACAAATATAAAATAAATATTTTTTTAAAGTTAGATTTTTCGGTTCTTTCAATTAGTTATGTTTTTTAGTATTTTGATTATTGTTCAATTAGTAACTATTCATAATCCTCGCAGAGATCTAATACTAACTTCAAATATAACCATAAAATATCATAACCATAAGCTGTTAATCCATATAAAAATGTTTGGTTTGTCTGACTCTTAATATATATTGAGATATTACTCAACAAACAATCACTATACCACACAAAAACGATATGATGTTGGTGACTTTAGCTACTAAGGTTGGATATCGTGGTATACTTGTTAGTGTAGTTACATGACCATTATAGTGTGTAGTTACATGACCATTATAGAGTTTAGGTACACATAACACTAACGTGTACCTAGTAAATCACATGACAAAATATGGATGTCTTGCGATATTTGGTGGAGTTTGTTACACATCAATGAAAATTGTATATTGTTAACATACACACTATTTAAATCTTTGATGGTCAGGTTACTATTCACAATTTCACATTATTTGCTTTTTAATTGTTTATATATTTACAGGTAGATTGTAATACCAAAATCTAAATGCATGCAAAATTACCAAGCATGTAATGTCATTATTTCTCACTAGACCGCGTCATGTGAAAAAATAATTATGCAAAGAAGACATGATTACAAATGGCGTAAAGAATTACACAACAAAATATAATTATTACGCAAAGTAATTACACAAATTATATTAACAATCACGCAAATTATACGTTTATTACACGATAAATGTTTATTATAATTATGTAACTTATATTTATAATTACGTAAATCATAGACACTCACACAACACAAACATTTAAAAAACCAATTAAAAAAGTATAAACTTATACTCAAATTAAAAACTATAAACTGTCGCATATTTTTTAAAAATTAATAATATATTACAAAAAATTATATTCGCTTAGAAATAATAAAATCTAGAAACAATAAGCAATTAAAGTCAATTCGAATTTTACACATCCAGACTCGTTTCACGCCTAAAAATCATTCCCTTATACGTGATAATTTATTATCGTATCTAAATCTTTAATTTCTTAAATTAATATATTTAATTTCTTAAATTAATAAACGATTAGTAATATATATGGAAAATATTTAATCAGAGATTTAGGGGCGTGAGAAAAAATCAACAACATCAAAACCCATAAACGGCCCAAATAAGCTCAACCGCCAACCCATGAAATACCAAAACTACCCTTCCCCTTCACTACATATAACAACCCTACCCTCCACCACCAACAAAAAACTACACAAGCTCCCACCGTCACAAACCACCGTCGCAACAGCTTTTCGTCACAAACTCTCCGATCAATTTTCCGACGACTTTTGTTCTTCGAGTTTTCAATAATGGCGAAAGGAGAAGATGCGATTGTTAGAAAGAAGAATAAGTCGATCAGGAAGAAGATGAATAGTAGTGATTCAACGAAGGTTTCTAATCGCATTGTATGATTGGTTGTGTTTTGTAAGATTCTTATGATTGATTGGAGTTTTTTGTGTAGTATCTTGAGAAATTTGTGACTGTATCTGGATTTTATGTTATTTGATTCTGCTTATTGATGTATGTTATAGACACGTATAAATATATATGTGTAGTTCAAATCGATTTCATGCCTAGAAGCAGCAAACTGCACCCTAATTATATGCAGGAAGCTTTAATTAGTTGTGTTTCTATAAGATTGTTATGATTGATCGAAGTTTTTCGTGTAGAATTTTGTGAATTATGTGTGGGTTTATTGTTCTTTTATGACAACTTTAAGTGTTTCTGCTTATTGAAGTGTGTTAGAAACACACATGATCATATATATGTAGTTGAAATCGATTTTGTGGCTAGAAACAGTTAATTGCGCTAGAAGATTTACCAAAAGAGTAAACCAATGTATCTAAAAATGTTTTTTTTTTGGCTTGTAATCATGGCTCTTTGGCTATTATCTAAAATTTCTTCATCTTTTGTGAAAATATAGGTAGTTTCCTCATCCTTTGTGAGAATTTACTTGAATTGTTAATCATGTTGTTTTAGTGAGCTCTGATTTCTTATGTATGTTACATGTTCTTGATGACAAATATTAGAAATTAGAACACTTATGATTAACAATGAGGGATTATCTCTTTCTTTTGATGATGCAGGGAATGTGTTTTAGCCTCCCTAAACCAGACGATCCGTTTAACGACAAAGATATGAATCTTGATTCCAAGATGACTAAAGTTTGGCCACCGGAGGGAGATAATAATCAAACGGAAAACAATAACGATGCTTCGCAAAATATGAGAAAGGATAATGCGTATCATAAATCAAATGGAAAAAACCAGGAACTGAAAAGGGCGAGGGGCGAGAAAGAATCATCACTCTCAGATATGAAAAGTGCCAAGATGCATAGTGGGAATATCTCCATGGATGAAGGTTGCCCGTCAAAATTTCTAATTTCGTGTTTGAAAACAGTACAAGATTTGATGCATGATAGTGAGGCATTTCATCGGGGGAGACCTTTGTTCTTTGATTCGTGGGGATTTGAATTTTGGAGATGCTATACGAGCGGAAAACATGTGTTGGAGACTAGTGGATGTGCTACAAAGGAGCAAATTGCCTGGATAGGATCATCTGCTGTTGATACCATCACTAAAAAGGAAAAAGAAGGCGAAACTTTCAGCGGCCCCTATCTTTTGTTCATCGTACCATCACAAGAGAAAGCAACACAGGTATGTCTAGTTATATATGCAAGGCTAGTTAGTTGTCTTTAGCTCTTCAAAATAGTTATAGTCAAAAGATGCAGACATAAGTTAGAATTTGGTGTTGCGATACGCAGCTTGTGCTAAAATGTTGGTCAAGTCTCAAAAACCATCTTGGTCTTTAGGATTTATGAATGCCATTTGGTTTATAGTGGTATAACCACACAACTATTTGCAGGTACGTGCTGCGTGCAAGCCTTTGAAGGTGTTCGGAATACACACAGTGAGTCTACATCCTGGTGCCTCCATAGATCATCAAATTCATGGGTAATTTACATAACTCTATGAAACATTGAAACTTGTGAAGTTGTTTGCTGGTTTATCTATTAACTGCAGCAAATGATATATATACATGTGTGTATTTGTGTGTGTGTGTATAATATATGTATTTGTGATAGGTACATGACTTGTTTTTAAATCGTGGAGTTTGCACTGTGTTCCCGAGTTTATTTAACGAGAGAAAAGAAAGTAATCATTTTCTTTCTCTTCTTTTCCTTTCTCTTCTTTTATCTTCTCTTTTTTTCTTTTCTTTCTTTTCCTTTCTCTCCATTTTCTTCCATTTTGGAAGGATTGATTTTTGCCTTTATTTTCCTTCCACTTCCTTCCATTTCCCTCCTTAAGTAAACTCGGGAACACAAGTTTTTAATAATCCTTCTATTTCCTTCTATTAAAAAAAACTCAGGAACACAACTAGTTTTTCTTTCCTTCCATTTCCTTTCTTTTCTTTCCTTAAATGAGACTCTGGAACACTGTTTACGGGAAAAGGTTATAAACCTGGTTCTGTCATAATATTTTCTAGTCTTATGTTTGACTCAATAATCTCAGATCATATGAAGATGTGTGTATCCATGCTTCACAGGAAACATTGTATATTGATGATGTTACCTTATGCTCAGTTAAAATTGTTCAGTTAGTTGCCTTTTTGCTCATTGACTAATTGGAGGGCATGCTATTTGTTAATCTTTTTATAACTTTTTTTTTTTGTTCATGCAAATCTTGAAAACAATACTCAAATTGCATTTATTATGCACTACACGGAGGAATTTTCAGTCGGTGAAACTAAACGAATACAGTTTTTGATTTTATATATAAGTAATATAACCACCCAACAAATAAACCCTAGACATAGTCAAGCTCCCCTTCCCTTTAAGCTCAAAAATTCTCCATGTTACATTCAGTTCCCATCCTTCATTCATAAGTCCTTTGTTATGTTAAAGTAAGTTTCCATGCTTCTACATCTACTTAGAGGGTGTTTACGGTTGTGTTTGCAAACTAATTATTCTATTACTGTGTTTTCATATCGCAACTATTTGGTTCTGAGTGTTTGGATGCAACTGATTATTTCAGATTGAAGTAATTAGTTTCAATGTTCAGTTTGATAGTAGCCCCTCCAAACTGAGTATTTCAAAACACATTCGACTTCAAATCATATTCCCCTAACAGCTTAGTAATTTTAGACCAATTTTAGTTGCATCGTCATAATTGTATTCGCATATACCTAATTTTATAAAATTCTGTTCTTGGTACAGATTAAAAACTTGTGAGCCAGAGTTCATTGTATGCACACCAGACAGACTTTTGGAGCTTGTTTCCATGGAGGCTGTTGATATTTCTGGTGTTTGTTCACTGGTATTCTTTTTAACCCCCTTTTCTTTAACATCATTCATGCTAGTTTTACTATTTTATTGCAGCCATTTCATATATGATTAAAAGTTTATCTTTTTGGAATTATGCAGATTATTGATGGACTGGAGTTTTCTTCTGGAGATGCTTACATTGACAGCATAAAATCTATTCGGCAGCATATATCTGTTGATCCACATACTGTGGTTTTCTGCGATGGGTTGACTGATGCGCGTTTACCTGCAGTGTCGAGTCTTTTGCCAACCCCAATGTGCAGATTGTCACGAGACGAAATTTCTGTTAACAAGAATGCAACATAGAAAGAATTACTGGATATGTGATTGACTGTATAATCAATTCTTTTGAATTTTAATTCTTTGATTGTTTTAATTTGAACTTATTTACAGTTGCTACGTATAAAATTTAAATTGCTGGTAATGATAAAAAAAAAAGGTTTTTGATACATGTTTAAGGCGGGCTGTGGCATGTGTAAGCCTTGTTCTAATCCAAACTTTTACGCTTTATTTTCTTTATTTTCATTGGTTAGTAGAGTATTGATAATACAAGAGTTATTTCATAAATTTCTAATGTATAATTTTTAAAAAATAATTCAAAAAAATATGATATTTTCAAAAGAATATATGAAAATTTATAGATGTGTTTATCGGATTTTTGGCGTCTTCTTCTTTTAACTCTTATTATTCTTTATTAATTACGTAACTACTCTAAACCTTCTCTTGTGTGGTTGGTTGCCTTGACTTTTCATTTCATATGAACCATTATTACCTGTTATTATTTATTTGAAGAGAAAAAAGAGATAAGTTTGTGTAGATGTAATTTCACTAGATTTTTTTTTTAAACTACATCAAGTAAATAAAAGCCAAACTGAACTAATATAATCGTAACATATACACACCAATAATTATCAATACCTTTTCCTACAATCGACTGCATTCGTCATCATAGGATTTGGATGCATCGGTGGTTTCACACCCAACTCTTTAAAACAATATGAAAAATAACCATCGTTTAAATTCGCTAGAATCTAAAGACAAAAATTGTAAAAGTTTTGTTAGTTCTGTCTTCTTCCAATTTTGTTACAAGAAAATAATTCAACGATTATGTTATGTTTTACTCCATTTAAGTCATTATTTCACGTAAAAGTCATTCATCAAGTATTGGGTTATGCAAGTGTTAGGTTATGCTAGTTGTCTTTATTTTTGTTATGTATCATGCTCTCTGTCTAGATAGTTAAATTATCTAATAAACTATTTAGATTAGAAAATGTGGTTTGAATTTTTGGATTGATTTACCTTACATCTCTTATTTTACATTTTATATTAAAAATCTTCTAAGACTTGACAGAAATCAAATAGCTAAAACAAAAGTGAATATTCACCCCCTTACAAAATCAACTGTTTGCATGGCATGTAAGTTTTATTGTATTATTAGTTTCATTATCTTTATTCTTATAAATATATTAAACTTATTATTTTTTATTTTAATTAAATAATACTTTTTATTATTTTTCATTACTCTTTATCTCTTCTTCCTCACAATCACTTCAAAAATATTAAAAAAATTATAAGTGGTTAACAATGTTATTTTTAATTTACAAATAAATAAACAATAATATTTTATTTCTCGTCCACTCATAACCACTATCAACCATTTCATATAATTTAAGGGGGCGTTTGGTTGGAAAAAATGAAATGAAAATAATAATTAGTATAATTTTCAAGTAAAATTATGTTTGAGTAAACAATTAAAAGTAAATTTTATGTATGTTTCATCTCAAACTTCATTGGTTGTGAGATTTCAAAATCCTTCCACCGAGTGAGGGAATTTGAAATCTCACAACCAATGGAAATTGAGGTGAAACATTTCATTGGATTTTACATTTCATTACTCACTCAAACATAATTTTACTTAAAAATTATACTAGTTTTACAATTTCATTATATTCTATTTTATTCTTTCCAACCAAACCTCCCCTAAGGACTTCACTCACAAAATAGTCATTCTTCACCTTTGTGGTGACATGAGCTAACGTAAATGTGAAATGGAGACATCACGCGTTGAGAAGCTTAAATTAGAACTATTATTAATTTGATTATAGGTGCATTCTTGTTCTAGTTAACTTTCGCGAGTTACATCAAAATTATCATGAACTACAATATCATCAAAATCGTCGTCGCTTTTCCAAGTATTATTGCCAAAAGTCAAGTACTTGAGATGAGGTAGGCAAGCCTCTTTTATATGGGGATGTGATGGGTTCGAATCATGTTTGTTGTAACGTTCCGTATTTTTACATTAATTTTTTATGTAATATTACTCATCTTCAATCCTTCTAATCTCAATACTTGATCATAGTGAAAATATATTTTTATATAATTCTTGTTAATTATATGTTTGTGCAACGCTTAAACAATTACAAATACACATTTCAACACAAATCAAACAACTTATCGGGACTTATATATATATTTTTCAGAAAATTATTTATAAGTTTTATTTTTATGATTCATTTATTAAAATAGTTATTCTTAATTATTAGTTATGGTGCAAATTAATAAATACAATAAGTTAAGGGATTAAAATTAAAACTTATTGAATTTACTTCCACTCATCTCCTCAACTAATTTCATTAATGTTCAACCATAATTTTTATCTATAAATACTAACTCAAGTCCCTCTCTAATCACCTTTATCACTCTGAACTCTCTCAATCCATCCAAAAACTCTATTTTTTTTGTAAAAAACATTCAAGAACAACTTGTAAGTTTTTATTTGTTTATTTATTTATTTATACTTTCATTTTTATTTTATTCTTCATTTTTTTTACCACTTGGAACAACCTCTAGGACTTAACCACTTAGTCAACAAGGTGACACAAGTATGGCAAACCCCTATTTTTGAGGTCCAAGTTAGAAATATTATACTTGACTCTTTCATACATGTTTTCTTGTCTTATTTTTAAACCTTTTACATACTAAATCAAATCACCAATAACTTCAATGTTGGAAAATTGTGTTGAAGTTATATTTCTGAAATTTTAAGGCTTTTACACTCCATTCTTTCATCTTTACAAAACACTTAGTGATCTACAAATTAAGAAATGGATGAAACCAAACCGAGCCTCCAATCAATGTTGAAAGGCTTGTGTTATGGTATGAAATGATGATGTTGAATATTGGTTCTACAATAATTTATCCACCATACCCTATTTGAATACTTAGTCAAACTAGTTAATTTACTTTAGTATTTTCATTTATGTACTCATAGCTATCCGAATCACCCTTAAGTGGAGATTTTGTGCAATGGTGACAATCTCGAGGTTTGTGGATATCCCCGCCTCTAATACATGACTTATATGAATATAACACTTAAGGTTTGTGCATTACCCTACCTCTAATGCATGACTTATATTTATATCTATATATTACTTTGTCAAAACCAAACCATAACATCAATCAAACCATGGTTGAATGTTATGTGTTAATATAGATATTATACTAATCTTATGATACCTTATTTTGGACTTCCAATGAGTGACTGATACTCATAAAGAACACACACACTACATGGTGTCCAAATAAGTGTCTAAGTAATATATGCTTTCATGTACTCTCATATTTGTAATTTTCGTATACTTTCCAATTGCTAAAATCTCAAACTTTGAATCCTAAACTTACACACTTTCGTTTATTTTTTTAGGGTGACTTTGGTGAATTCTTTAAACTCATTCATATATTCTTGTGGATTTTAATCGTCAAATTGTAAGTCATACTTCACCCTTTTTGTTTTAACACTATTTGGTTTGCAACATGTACCATTTATCAAATACACACAATTATGCGTTCAACCAAAATCATTCTAAAACTCAATTCATACAAACATGCTTACTTGTTATACTATTTGTGAATACATTCTAGAATGCATTATTTTGCAAGCAATCTAAAACTTCTTTAACATGTATAGCGCTATAGGACTAGCATATCCGCCCTATTATGATGGATCTATGTTAAGTTATTAAATATTTACGGTGTTGGCCATTTTTAATGCTAAGATTATGCCAGTGAACACTTTGGTTTGATTATTGACTTTGCATGCTAGCAATGTACAAACTTTAGTATACCTTACTCATGTTGAATTGAGATTTATTCACTATTATACTATGTATTCAAACTTGTATATTCACTAACATATTCATATGTTGACCAATATTTTATACATGTTGCAGAAAATGCTTAAAGCTTTATCAAAAAATTTAATTAGGTGGATTTAGAAACACATCAAATCTATCATTTTGTTATGCTTGTTTTAGACTTGTATTTCTCAAAAAAATTATATGTTTATTTGAAGCATTGTAACATTATGTTGATTAATGAAAATGAAATTTAATCTTAATTTATTATCACTTTAGTTTTATGATGTATTTGAACAATCTATCACTTTTCGCGCCCCGATGGTTTCCGCCATCGGTTGGAGTGTGACCCTTGAAGTAAAAACGTTTTAAGTTGAGCCAGGGGATTTCCACAGTTGTGGGTATCCTCCTGAGGGGGTTAGTGATAGAGGTGAGTAAGAACTGGTTTTTTCTATCGAAAACGCTGGAACCGATTGGATCGAATTGTTCAGAACCGGTTGTACTAATATAGGATCGATTCCCGGTTCCTATAATATGCGAATATGATTCTCAGTTCAGTTATGATTTCAAACCCGGGTATGTACATAACAAACTGATAGCCCCATGAGAAGTTTAGAATCTAATAAAATACTAATTTAGTAAGAAGGATTTTTTACAAATCATTAACCTAAAGGCATCTAATAGTACCCTTTACTTAAACTCCAATATAGTATTGACTTCCAAACATTCACAAATCAGACCAAATAATCTCGACCAAAAAACATTATTGACGGAACAACCATGAGAAGACAGTGATGGCAGGGGAAATTATGGTTCGCGTATCCAAATTGTGGTTTAATTAAATATTCATTTGCTCTTTTCAATCAATCATCACATTACGTCGTTATTTTAAGTTTTTCAAAACAACTGGTTCTTTACTGATTCTTCAACAAAACCGGAACCGGTTTACCCGGTTAAGAATCGAACCGATTAGGTTACCCCGGTTAAGAATCGAACCAATTATGTTACCATAAGCTTCAGTTTCGGTTTTCAAATTTAGACCATCTGATTCTCGATTCTAATCCGGTCCGGTTTGATTACAAGCCGGTTCAAACCGGTCACACACTTTAAAGAGCGGCCTCAACTAGAAATTTAAAGCGCGGCCTCAACTAGAAAATGAATAAATGAGTCCAATTAACATAACCCTTATTTCTTTAAATAAAGAATACTAACGTCAAAAGGGTTATCGTACATATTTCTTTAAGAAAGAATACTAACATTAAAAAGGTTATTATTAATAATGTCACGTGTTTCATCCAGTATCTTGACATGTGAGTATATTTAATACATTTAAATTACAATAAAAAACGATATAACAAAAGTTTTGACTTCTTAGCAGAAAACCAAAAAGTAATTACATGTTACAAACATTTTTTCAGAAAGTTGTCAACCACATTGGTGTTATTCCAGGAGCATCTAACAAGAGCATATACCATGACCAAAAGTATCAACACCCAACCCAACTTGTGGCACACTTACCAAGACAACCCCTCCATGTGAATTCGTCCTTTCTTCTAACACCATTAAAATGACATCATCAAACCATCGTATCCGGGTCAACTAAACCCGACCCGTTTTATTCTCCGAAAATAATAATAATGATAATAATTGTGCTCACTCTCAAGTCTATACTTGAGTTACCATTTAAACTTTAAGTAGCATAAAAGAGAGACCAGAAGATGCTAACAAAATGCCTTCAACAGCACAATCGCGCTCTTGACCCGTTGAGTGAAATGTGACATGAGACGGATGAAAAGGAATCTACACAAAAACGCGAAGAAATCTATGCAAAGAACCGACTTTAACATCGTCTTAAATAGTCAGTATCCCCGTGCGGCACATCTAGTTTTCCTTTTGGTTTATCGGTTATGGTAACATTATGGTGTATATTGATGTGTCATATGTCTTCCAATATGTCATAGTGACCATACCCATGAAACAGAACTTTAATTGAACTCTTGTCATCCTTTTCATACTCTTTACCATATGTTGCAATGTTCAACAGTTTTTGGGTGCTTCGCTCCAGCATGAAGACTGATATTGAAGTCCTGTAAATGAACCGAAATTGATGCAAACATGCGCCCCATTTTAAACTCACAAAGTGCAAAAGAAAGTAAGGGTAATGAACAGTGTGCAAATGGACTTACTTGAGAACATGCGACGCCATTAATAACTCAGGTTCTCCACCCCATACGTAAGGTTTCTCGATCCTCTTGACATACACATCGAAGTCTTCCTCAATAAACCTTCAAAAAGATGATAAAGTTGAGATTTTTGTAACTTCTGTACAAGGTGAAACATCATGAAAAGAAACTTACCATTCGATCTCTTTTCGTCTCTTTAAGAGCTCATCAACAACCTGCAAATCCAATTAACATGTGTCACACTTTGAAAATTGATATGAGTTTCATCAATCATGAATATCATCTAAACAAAAAAAATCAAACTTGAATTTACCTGAGCCCTTAATTCATCAGCAAGTTCTTTCTGTTGATTCTCATCAGGAGCCCCCTCACCATTTCTCAAGCATACCATATGAGCTATTGCTCTAAATAAGCATCTTCCATCTGCAGGAACCCCTGCAAAGATTCTAACCTTCAAAAAACCTTCCCGAGTCTCCTTAATTGTGCAAGAACAAGCAAATACATCATAAAGTTCAACGTTTAGAATTTCTTTTAGCATCACATTCTTTGCGAAGTACATACAAAAAAAGATTTTGGAGCACATACTCTCTCTATCCATTGATAAGGTTGCCCCTATCGCAGGCCGTCTCAGATAGTACCTCTGACAGTACATACCCTCTGACAGTACTAATAGCTCTGCTATGAATGAGATTATACCGTAAACACTTATATATTTGTGTATTATCCTTTGTGAATTGCAGAAGTTAAAAGATGTTCACTAAATAATAAAACTTGTGGCAATCAGTTTTACAAAACCTATAGCAGCTGTTTACAGTTTGTTATACCTGCAGATGAATTTCAACTAGACTCTACAGTCTACACAAATGCACAAATGCACAATCTATTCATCTCTAATATTATTCTTCCATCCAGTAGCAAAACCACAGAATTCAACAAATTTCATAAACAAATAAACAATTGCAATTGAATTCAACCAAAACTATAATGAATCACAAACCTGTAATTCTATAGTTCATCGAGTTTTCAGATACAAATAAACAATTGCAAATTTGCAATTGAATTCAATCAAAACTATAATGAATCGCAAACCTGTTATTCGATAGTTCATCGAGTTTTCAGAAACTGCAGCGACGAAATCAGCATTAATTTTGTCATCACCGGCGACTAGCGGTTCCCCACCGGAATCACAAACCTCCACCGGCGGAGCCGCCAGGCAAGCGCAGATTCCGAACAACAGCCAGGCGGTGTACGGGCGGTGGAGCCACCGCGCAGGGCGGACGTCCCAAGCGACGTTCCACGAGCCCTCACCGGCCGGCCGGAGGCTCTGGTTTCCCCGGCGACTTCCCGCCGGCAGAATCGCGTGCCACACGGACGCCGATACGTCGGAGATGGAGAACTTCAATCCTGTTGAACGATGATCGAATATCCGCCGGTCGCCGGAGCAGTCCGCCGGAGGCGGAGGCAATCTGATGGGAAAACCGGCATCCGATTGGACGTGACGGTGGCGCGCCGGTGAGGCGTAGTGAGCGAAAGGTGAATAACCTAGAAGCCAATGTTTGGGACGTGAGGAGATGACGCCGGCGAGCATTACCGGAGACGGCGGAGGAAGCGGTGGTTAAGACGGTGGCGCCACCATGCTCCGGCGGGGAAGTGGTGGTTGTTGTAGTGTGAGTTTGGTGGTGGTGGTGGTGGTGAGATGATTTTGTGGGTTGTATGGTCCGTCTGATGGGAAGATCGACGGCTGTCAAGGGGATGATGATTCGCACGTGACTTGCACGAGGGCTGGGGTTGGTGACGTGTTCACGTGTTCATCAAGAAACCTATGTTTGTACTTGTAGTCGTTATATATATACTTATAATATGAAAGTCGTGTGCCTGTTTGTTATGGTGTACCTATACGTTAGTGTTTTAATAACGGAACGGGTTGTATACGTAACTAGCGTTTGTTATTTTTTTTAACGTAATCGTAAGTCTAGATGTTTATTCAATAATTTTTGAAATTAGATTTTTTTTAAGTTCGATTTTTTAGATGTTTTAATATTAAGTTATATTATGATGGTTTAATACGTGTATCATTGTCATATTATTCATACACTGGTTGTTAAAATTTAAACATTTAAGAACCTAGAAGCTAGATATTTGTTTAGGGCTTGTTTGTATATGGTTATAATTTGTTTAACAGGTATTTGGAAAAAGAGTTATAAACCTATTAACAATAAAAATAACAAGTTCATTGCTTTATTTCTTCTTACCTAAATGCTTAACGACTATTTGAAAAAAGTAAAACCGTTATAATCAATTAACCTAATAACTAATAAACAATTTTATTGTAGTAATAATATTATAACATCAATGGCTATTGAAGAACGATTAATTCGATTACATATTCAATTTTATACCGTTCAATTGGCTAATTGAACATTGCCGTCCTATGCTCCCAACTGCCCGGTTTTTATTGGAACCATGTTGTTGGAGCCAGGCACTACCTATCGTCTATCTTTCTACGATTACACCCCTCTCAAATCCGATTCTAAACAACTGTAAATCCTCAATTTAGTTATTTATTTTAAACGATTGACGTATTTATATTATGTGTTTAAAAATTAATTTGGTTAATCTTTTTAACTGAAATTAACCAAACCAAACCAAAAATATTAGATATTTAACAGTATACAATCAATCCCAAAATATTTGATTCTTTTAACATAATTTTTGGTTCTGTTACTGAGTTTTAGAAACATCGTATATAATATATAAATATTATTAAATTAAATAAAATTTTTTATAAAGAAAATAGAAGGAAACTCTTCGTTGATTTGGGTGGTCGGAGTTATTTTTCTTGCATAGTTGCCTTCCACGACTCTACAAGTTAAAAATAGTAAAATACAGACAAACATGATGCCCTTGAGAATCCACGTAAGCATGTTTCTTGGTGGTTTCTCTTTGTCCACGTGGCTTTACAATAGCCGATTTAAGCATTTTCGATTTTCTAGAGGACTTTAAAGTATTTTACAACACTTTTGTTCCTGATCCCCCAAAATTATGAACCTAACCATATGAACCCTCAGTGTCTTAGAAAACACATATTTGGTCCTTTTGATAGGGAAACCAAGTTAACTTTACATGTATTATAACAATGGAATTGAACGTATGTGTGTGGATGTTTTCTAAAAGAATATTTTTTTATGAAAATCTCGAGCCAAAAGTGAGCTATCTCAAAAAATAAATCTCAATCAAAACTAAATACAATAAGAAAAGTAGAAGTCATCGTCTAACGGGCACAAAGTGAAACTAAAGAAGAGATACTGAAATCTAGTTTCGGATGGGAACATCACCATCCATTGGTTCTGGTGAAAAGAAAAATAAACACTCGAACCAGGGAATAATCACCAGGATTCAAGTGATGAGTTTGTGCTTTGCCAATTGTATATCACACTGCACACAACACACAGGGAACATATGAGAAAAACTAAGAATATTAAGAAAATCTGATGTGACAACCAGGGGAAATTGGGGAACCCGGGATGATTCCCTTCTCCCTAAGAAAGCACATAATCTATTTTTTTTAAATCTTAAGATTATTCACTTCTTTAACACCGAGTGTTTAGGCTTTAGCGCTCACTTTTGTCCTTGTTCTATGTGTTTCATGCATTGCTACTCATTTTTACCATTCTATAGCGTTTCTTTCCTTCTTCATTTACAAGGTACGTGTTCGTTCTTCCTTATCATGTGACTCTTGTGATTTTTGTCAAGCGACTCTTACGCCCATGCTAACCATGGATCATGGTTATACCCTTCCAAATCTGCTATGCTACTACAAAAGAAAAGGAAGACATCTTTGTATACAAGTACACGAATACGACAAAAAAATATAGAAGACTTCATTGTCGTTCTTATCATGTATGAAATATATCAAACGAAATTATAACCAAATTTATGTGAATTTATGAAGTCAGATTACTATTCTTCTTCATGGAGCACATACTGTCACAATTATTAAAATTTGTTACCCTGACACAAAATTTTTCTTTGGTACGATTGTATGAATACAAAACAAAGTAGAGGTATAGAGGTTCATTCTTAAAAGATATAGGTATATGGGTAAATAAAATTGGATTAAAAATCACTCTAAGAAGAAAGTATAATTACATATATTTAAAAATGTTAAAGGCATATTTCTCCCTTTGAAACTCTAAATTTTAAATATATATTACCTCCTTATAAAACCTCATAATTAGCAAATTTACTCATTTTCATTAAAAGTGATTTATATAATGACTAATTTGCCTTTAATTTTATTAAAATTTCATAATTGGCAAATTTCCCGTAACCAACCTTATGAAAAACAAATAGATTAAAAACATATTTCCCCCTCTAAAATTCTTTA
>BJCM01062757.1:0-20926 GCA_018326385.1 Flaveria bidentis | reverse complement strand
TATATATATATATATATATATATATATATATTAACTTGCATTTTTTTGTGTTATATTATTATATATTAATATTAATATCATCAGATAAACTACTAATAAATTAACAAATTTCTCGGTTGTGGAAAAACAATTGGGTTAGTTATTGTAGTTTTGAAGGTAAACTTAGTTCTTTAATATTTTTTTATGATTGTGGAGGGAAAAAATTGTTTCAAAAAACCCTGCCATATTAAATGAAGTTATTTTTTTACTATAAAATACACCCAATAAATCAACATATTTTTTATTTTATTAATTAAGTTCGTATGGATTTAATCATATTGATGTTTAAAATTGAAATAATATTAATGTAAGATTAATTTGAGTGACCAATTATTAAAATGATACGATTCATAACATTCTAATAGTTAAGAGACAACTTTAAATCTAAATGGTGAAAAAGTAATCATTTTAATGACCATTAATAAATTATCAAAATATATGACTATACGAGTTTGAACTATGAAATTTGTGATATTGAGAGGGTGGCCAGTTTATGCCTTCAGGGGACATAGAGTTAACGTAGGAGCAAGAAGAGAATGTCATGAGAGAAAAATGAGAGAGAGCGTTCGTCTACGAGGGGGTTTGTTGGTGTTTGATATGGGCTGACGTGAAGAAGACACGAAGAGGATATGGGGTTTTTAAAATCAATGATTTTTCAAAGTTTTAATATTTAATAAATACAAAAGTAGTGGTATCACATATGAAACAATAATTATATTAATCATAAATAAAAAAGATTCTTAGCTGGATATGTGGACAAATTAAGTGATCTAATCGCTACTTGTTACCAACTTTGTTGCTGTGGGCACAAGAAACGTTTTAACTTTTATCTAAAGGTTCCATTCATTAAGATAAAGATGGGTACCAACCATTATTATCTCTATAATTTGAAAGGAAATCATCATTATTTGAACCACAATGAGATGTGATTTATGAAAGAAGTTCATGTGATCATGCATGTGATAGATCCATTTTACAACTAACACTATACATATTTTACAACAATAAAAATATGCTTTAATATCAAAACAATTTGAGAATATTCCAAAATCATTAATATTAATATGTTATTAACATATTTATGCATTTTTTTCTGTAATAGATTTGATGGTCGAAACTTCCTAGAAAAACTAAGAGGGAAAACCATTATGTTTGTAGGAGATTCGCTTAGTCGAAACCAATGGTTGTCGATGTTATGCATGATTCACTCGTCAATGCCAACCGCAAATCACGCAGTCAATATCTCATTGATTCAAGATATGACCACTTACACCTTTACGGTATGTCTTATTTTTATGATATATTTGTTTTTTTACATCTCCATGCTTAATTAAGAAAAAGATATCAAGTGTTTGAAAATAATTGTAGGATTATGGGTTGAAAGTGACATACCATCACAACTTGTACCTAGTGGATATAGTGAAGAGAAGGTTTGGGAGAGTGTTGAATTTGGATTCCTTGACAGCTGGCAAGTATTGGTTGGATGTTGACTACCTTGTGTTTAATACATGGCATTGGTGGACCCGTAGAGGAACCAATCAACCGTAAGTCAAAATTTTCATTCTTATTTTAAATTGTGTGTATTATACATAAATAAAAAAAATGGATTCATAAAAAGAAATAATTAGAAGTGTACATTCTTGAATGGTATATCTTGGTTAAAACTAATTTATTAAAGATCGTTCACGAATGTAGATTTGATTACATAGAAGACGGGAGACGTATATACAAGGACATGGATCGAGTAACCGCTTTCGGAAAGGCCATTATGACGTGGGGTCGATGGGTTGATGCTAACGTTAATTTGAGCAAAACAAAAGTGTTTTTTCAAGGGATATCACCGTCTCATTATAAGTAAGTTTTCTTTTTCAAAGCGTAACAATAAAATTTAAGTTTGCTGCAAATTTATCTTGAATTTCAGCAGTCGACCTCAAATTGCTAAAATCAAACTAATATATTTTCATCTTACAGTGGCACCGATTGGGGAGAACCAAAGGCAAAATCTTGCTCCGGTCAGAAAACTCCTCTATTAAGCTCCACGTATCCTGGGGTGTCACTGCCAGCATTGGCGGCTCTTAAAAAATCACTCAAAACGATCAAGAAACCGGTAACTTTGTTGGACATAACCAACCTTTCACTGCTTCGAAAAGACGGTCACCCGTCAGCATACGGGTATGGGGCGATGGACTGCAGCCACTGGTGCCTCGCCGGAGTTCCAGATACATGGAATGTTTTGCTATACAACCTTATGTTTTAGGGAATGAAAATTCATAAATTCAATTATTGGATTTATACAGAAAAATAAGTGATATACCATAGATACCACTATACCAGTATTGAGAATTTCTTGAGATGAGGGCATTATTATTGTATTTAAGTATAGAGGATTTAGATGGCATATATTCATACTTATTCGATTCTTGATTAAAGAAATGAAATATATACTTTTTATTGTTAATTAAAGTACATGTTGCTTTCGTATATTTAGTTTAATATGTGTTAATTACAACAGTTATGTAACAATTTATCTCACCCTCTTCTTAATCTTCTTAATCTTTATCTTACTCTCATAGTTATTACTTAAGATTGGTTTTGCGTTCAATGTGCGTCTTTTTTCAAGTTGATTATATAACCATAAAACTTAAAGGACTCCGCAAACGCTCTTCCGATTAATAGGAGGAGACAAATCAACTTTTCGCAGAATTTATGCTTTTAAAAGGTTATGATAAAAAAAAAACGTTCTAATCTTTCATTTTCTTCTAATCAATGCTATATTTATGAAACATTTTTACAAATGGATTTTGTTATTCTCACAAAGTTGGTCATGTGTTGAATGTTGGATTAATCTGATGCTTACGGGTCATGTGCGGGTTAAGTCAGTTATTATTAATTAGTAGTTTAGTTAGTGTTTTATTTAATGAACTAAATAAATAGTTTATGAAATAACTAATGGATCATGGGTAAGGAATTAATCAATGTTGACAAGGACTCAAGCAGAAAACGTGTGAAAGTTGGGTGCATAATTAAAAGGAAGAATGGGTCATACTTTGTACCGGATCTTTAGTTGAGATGCTAGTTTTATGTTCCCACGTTTGTTTTGTATGGCTATTTATAGCCTTAGTTTTGTTGAATAATATATGGTGGTTTTTCATTTGACTATTTTTTTGCATGTGAAGTTTTATTCACATCTTTCTTCTGTTCTTCAATTCGTGAGTTTGGAGTGTGTAATTTCAAGTTTGATAACCAACATTGAACATGTGACTTTCTTAAATTAGTAGTAGTATTTGGGGTGTGTAATAAGTCAAACCAAAAATCAAATTAGCTCAAAACATAAGACCAAGAATACGATCACAATATGTAAAATGAATTGTGTCGGTCTGGTAAGTCTTAACTCTTAAGTTTTTGTATCAGGTTTCTCGAGTCAACCAGAAAGTATACTCGCCCCTAAATCAGACATTAATGTCGTAAATATCAAAGAATTCACATGAATCTTACCATAAATCTATCAAATCTTCCCCTTTTTATTGATCTCTGTCCCAAAAAGTATAAACTCAAAAAGACCAAAAGTTAAAAACATTCAAACCTTTGTAACAATAATGTCCTTGACACCTTCATATATATTACATTTTCATTACACCATTTAACATTCTTCTAACCATTAATCTGCCGTTTAAAACAAAAAAAAAACTAATATACTTCGATGTCACCACTGCCGCCGCTGGAAATTCTCCTCAAAGCCACCCCAGACGGCCCGATCACCGCCTACGATCTGCTCACCGGAACTGCCTTAGCGTGCTTTACCGGCACCCGATGCCCCCGTAACGGCATCACCCTCATCGGAGACAATCAATTCGCTTGCTCCCACGTCTCGCCGGAGACCGGAGCAGGTTCCGTTCATCTTTACTACTGGTGGTCACCGTCGTTCACACATAACATCCCCCTACCGGAGCCTGTAGCTCCTCTTGCTGCAACTTCCGACGGATCGTACATCTTCTCCGGCGGAGTCTCCGGCGACATTCATTCGTTAATTCTCCCCTCCGGCGACTTAATCCGATCGTTTTCAGCTCATCAGAAGCCTGTGTCGTGCATTACTATCACTTCCGATGGATCGTTGATTCTTTCGGGGAGTGATGATGGAACAATCGCCGTTACTCCGATCCTCCAGCTTCTAGATTCTTCTATTGATGCCAAATCTTTGAGTTTTAGAACATTCGCCGGACATGAGTCGCCGGTGACCGGAATTGTCGCCGGAGTTGCAAGGTCCGACGGGATTATGATCTCGAGCTCGTTGGATTGTACGTGTAAGGTCTGGAATGTCATCACCGGGAGCCATCTGCAGACGGTGGGGTTCGCCGGAGAGATATGGTCAATGGTGGTTGACCCGTCGGAGACGGTGGTGTACGCCGGCGGAGGAGATGGAGTGGTGTATAGAAGAAAGCTTAAAGTTGATAGGAGGAGAGAGGTGGCTGAGGGCGGAGATGCGGTGGTGTGGGGCGGAGTGCGCGGCGGAGGAGTGGTGGCGATGGTGATGTTGGGCTACGGGAGGATATTAGTGACGGTGGCGGATGACGGTGGTGTGTATGCATGGGATGTTGGTAATGGGAGGATGATTAGTGGTTTTGTGGAGGTTGGCGGTGGTAGTGGCAGCGGCGGTGGTGGCGGTGTTGTGGTGGTGAAATGCGGTGGTGGTTTCGGGAGGAGAGGGGAGGGCGGTGGTGGTTATGGCGGTTGGACGGTGTCGGTGACGGAGGAGGAGGAGCTGAAGGTGGTAGTGGAGGAGAGAGAAAAAACGATTAGTAAGTTTGAGCGTGCTATTGAGGTTAATGAAAAATTGCTTAATCTTATGCTTAAAGAAGCTGATGCAATTTCTAAATTGGAAACTATGAGTGTGACAATTAAGTGAAAATTAAGGATAAAAAGTTATTGAAGTTAACTAGATTTAAAAACATGACGGAAATTACTCATAGGGTGCGTTTTTTTTCGTATATGTTAATTAGTTAATTAGTATAGTACTAATTAATTCTACATTTATAAGGGAAGGTTTACATTTACTTTAGTAAAATAGTTTCATATTTTTGTTTAACATTCCTGTGTAACCAACTTTTAACCATGAAAATAAGTTGAGCGTTTAAATCTTTTGTCGCAAACATTTATCTTATGTCATTGAAAGAAAATCAAAATAAACAATTTAGATTATAAAGAAAGCATCTTAATATGGATAAATTTCATTCATGCTTAACATTTTGATGTTGAGATGCTGTCTTTGCATAGTTAAATGTGTTGGTACAATACTAACAATTGTTTGTGATTTAATGAAACCTTAAGAACCTTGAGGTTGGAGGTTAATGTGTTTATTTATTTGATGAGACATGTCATATAATTGTTTTAATATTAGACCATTTAATCAGACAAACAAACAATTTATACTTTCTAGACCATGCAATTAATAAAGGAAACAATGTTTATTTAGTGGATTAGTTTGTTCCGTTTCATTTGCGAAATTGACTATGACATCCTGTTGGCTGCAACGCTGGTCGTATTCGGGCGCCCTCTTGAACCTTGCCCGACAACCACAAATTGCCTCAGAAGTGACTTGGGCTATTTAACTAGCTTATGGCTCGAGCTTTGCTCAAAACCAATTTGTTTAAATTGTAGCCACTCAACGCAACCCGCTTGCAAAACTAAACTAACTCGGATCAACTCATTTACAATCCGAACTCGTTCAGTCCGGTTTCAATTATTTTATTTTTAGTTTATTGATTGTGAACAGTACATGTATTTTGTCGGTCTATATGTCACTTAGTAAAATTAATAATTATATACATTCTAATTTAGAGTTGATACATATTTCTGTCTTTTGAGTTGTATTTAAATTTCACTTGTTGTCTTTAAGCCTAAACAAACAAAAACAAATATTTTTTTCTGTTTTATTTGATCTTTTTGTCATAGTTTAAGTCTATTTCAGCAAAAGTCCAAAATAAATGACTGTTTTTGTTTATATTTATGGTAAACTTAAAGGACGAGACGTGTAAGAACTAAAAATGAAAAGAACTTAAACCGAGACAAAAATCAAACAAAAAGGATTTATTATTATTGTTATTTTTTGTTATTTTTTTAGTTTTAACAAACAAAAATTGAAAATGAGTTGAACTCAAAAAAACAAAAATTGTAATTTATTCGTCTTTCGGCCACGTGTTTCTTACATTCTTTTATTTGTCTTTCTCTTTCATTAGCAGCCCAACACTCTAGAAGGCTGGCCCAAAACAATTACTATTCTACTGGCCCAATACCAAACTTTTTTTAAATCCTCTAATTTACCTCCAGAGTTCTAGCCCAAGCCCCAACTTTCTCCAGTTTGCCTTTAAAACTTATGCACATTAATTTCATTTTTAATTGCTTTTTAATTCAACACGTGTTTTATATTATGAAGTAGCATAATATATTTCATGTGTTAGCGACATGTTATCTTCTAAAATCAAAACGTATATAAAAAAATATCCGGGAAGATATATTCGGAAGGAACGGAAAACTTACGTTGTAAAAACGTACGATAAGAAAAACGAAAACAAACTTTGAGGAACTAATTGTCAAAAATTCAAACATGTAAAACCGCTAATTACCTAGATTCAGCATTTATGTTATTCCGACCGACCCTTATTGTAGTGCCCCACTTGCTACCATTCCTCCTGTCTCTTTGATTCTTACAATATTTTCTCATCATAACAATAGATATTTTCTCTACATGAAAATAATAACAGAAGATAATACAAATATCTTTATAATATAGATATTTCCTCATATGTAGATATGTCTTTTATTACATGTGCTATTACTGTTACTACAAAATTGTAAAATGATAACTCTAACTTTAGGGTACGTTTTATGAACTTATGATCCACAATTGTGTGATGATTATTTTTACTTAATATCATTGACATAGGGTATACTTTTTGAGGAAAATAATCACAGGTTGATTGTTAATTATAACATTAAAGATTATGATTCACGCTTCTTCCTCTATAAAACACAACCTAAACACATGTGAAACCGAATTAACGGTTTACTCTTGAAAGCAATATACTTATGTTTTCTGTTTCAAGTAGTTTTCAATGTAATAATTTTACATGTTTAATACATTGCTAACATGAACTAAAAAAGAAATAGTATGCTTAATGATCACGTGCCTAATGATTAAGCACACATAAAGCTTAAAGGTTAATATGAAGATCTAGAGAATGTTAAGTCATGTATCAATCAATAAGTAAATTAAACAGATTTACTAGGGTTATAACATTAAATTATATTTTAATTGGGTTTAGCAACTCAATTTTGTAGTACTTACAACTATTTTTATGCAAGAAAGACTACATAAAGAAGACCTTAGCCTTCAGCTTTCAGGATTACATGAAATTTTCGGTTTTTGGATGATGTGAAAGATGCAAAAATTAAATTTAGTATCTTTCAAAAAAGACAGATGATATTTTATTTTACTTCTAATCAGTAAAAGTGGCATTATCCTCCGTCGTATTTTTATAATTTATAATATTTATCTTGTCTTTGTCAAGCATATAACTAGTCTTTTTAACTATATATACTAACACGGTTCGTATATATATATATAATAAGAAAAACTCTATTTCAATAAGACTATATTCCCATTAGGCCAAGGAGTATATTTTTATCACATTTTAACTCCGTATAGGTGTCATATTATCCATCTTTTCCCCTTTAACTCCAACTCACCACTAGAAAATAGTTTAACCTTTTTAACTCCACCTCGGTCACTTTTTTCTTTCTAAACTTTAACTTAAATACAATAATAAAAACTCAACATAAACTAAAATAAACTTTGATAAAAAGAAGGCATATAATATTTAAAAAATAAAGTAAAATAAAAAAGAGCTAAGACGATCAAAGCTTGTACTTATTCCTAATCTCTTTTTTGATTTCCTCCGTCAATTGACGGTCGAAGCCTGCTAGATGATCAATGCTTTGAGCGAGAATTTGAAAATCCTTACGTTTTTCTTCTTTTTTCTTCATCTCCATCTTCTCTTTTTGCAACCCCATCTCTGATTTTTTCAAATCAAGTTGTTCTTGTTGACGGGCATTGAACTGTAAATAGTTGAATGTATATAGCGGCATAAAGAAAGAATTACTTAATTTCCTCTAAAAAAAGATAACCAAACGCACAACAATATCCCCTCCCCCTAAAAACTAATAAAAAAGATAAAAAAATTCATTAAATGCGTTGCGTTTGAACGCTTTATAATCTTATGACCGGAGCAGTGTTCAACGCTCGTTAACGGGCCATGTTGGCTCTTTGAGACGCGTGTACACCGCTAGGCCTTACGGGTGACATAAGCAATTAATATAATCATAAAATTCAAGATTTAAAAAAAGCACGATAAATCACTATAAATCTTTGTATTTCACCTGCATGGCTGTAACACACACAATCACACCCCCTATAAGCCTTACAAGTGTGCCCATTTGTACGAATCCCCCGTTTCCCCCAAATCGGCAATCTTCTCCGGCGATACAACCGCTAAATTGCTGCAAGAATCTTCACATTCGAACCCAATTTCGGTGAGTTGATGTTCAATTTGATAACTTTTGAATTGGGTGTTCTTGATTTATTGATATAGTTTCTTGATTCTTGAATGTAACTTGTGGATGCTAATATATTTGCCCTTAATCGTCGCATGATCGTTAGATTTATCTAAATGCCTAAATTAGAAGCGTGGGTTTTAAAAGTTGAAATCTTGGGACCAATGTCAAAATCGTAGGCCCCATTTGTACGATGATCGATTTATGTGAATCCCATTTGTTCTTCTTTGTTGTCTGTTTCGTCTAGACCTTTTATTTTGACAATTTCACTGATAATAATAATAGTAATGATGATGATGTTGTTGATGATGATGATGATATGATGAGTTCTTTAATTTGGTTTTGTTATGATTAGAAACACCCAATTTGGAGATTGTTGTAATGGTTATACCTGCAAATGGTTACAATGGCAATTCATCAGTCACAGAAAGTCGAATACAGAGACGGTTGAGAGCAATAGAGTTAAAAAGGAGGATCAAAGCTTCGTATTCGAATGAATCGAATGGAAATGAGGCTGTTGATCTTGAGTCCAATAGTTTTGTGGAGCAGTATCTTGAAGGAGCATCTGCTGCACGCGATGGTTGGGAAAGACCTGATGGAGGTGTGTTTACGCAACGGTTGTTAGTTGTTGCTAATAGACTACCAGTTTCTGCTGTTAGAAGAGGAGAAGAAAGTTGGTCACTGGAAGTTAGTGGTGGTGGACTTGTTAGTGCTCTTTTAGGTAATTATTTTGAGTTTTTTGTTAAATAAGATTTAATTTTTCATAATTGGCTACCAAAGTACGCGATTCATGTATTTAAATTACTTTAAACGCGACTAAAGTGTGTATCTGTTTTTGTTTATATCGGTCCTAACACAGCTCATGCAAGTACATTTGTAAAATGATAGGTATGTTCTTTTGTTTAAAATCTAAGTTAATATTGATAACAATTAAATGGTAAAAACTAGTTTTTACTAATCACTACAAGTGTATGTTTGTCATTTTGGATTTTAAGGACATCCTTGTTATTAGACATGCTTTTACCGGGAATTAACGCCTATAAAGTAGTTTCAATATATTGGTGGACTTTGTGAACAAGTTAAACACTTGGGTGACCCCTACATACATTATTGAGAATGTAAGGTTTTGTTTTGATTTTTTAAAATTTATTTGAAGGTGTGAAGGAAGTTGAGGCAAAATGGATTGGATGGGCAGGTGTAAACGTGCCCGATGAGCCTGGACAGAGGGCACTAACTAAAGCACTTGCTGAGAAGGTAAAGTCCAAAAAATACTTTAAAAATTTTTATCAATAATTGTAAAGCCGGCAAATTGAGCAACAGGTGAAAATGGATTCGGGTTAAAATGGTTTACCTTGGGTTGACCCGCAGACATTATCTTTGTCCAATTTTAGATTTTTTTATTAGAATGAATGTGTTAATTATGATTATAAGACCCAATTAGATTGGATCTTTGGATAAAGCTATTTAGGAGGTTGTATGCATTAAAAATAGACTTTGGTCAACTCAAGCCAGCTGACTAGATATATTTTTATTTGACCATTTTTGTTTCGTGATACAGAGGTGCATACCCGTATTTCTTGATGAAGAAATTGTGCATCAATATTATAACGGTTATTGCAACAACATATTATGGCCTCTTTTCCATTATCTTGGTCTTCCACAAGAAGACCGTTTGGCAACAACCAGAAGCTTCCAATCGCAATTTGCTGCATACAAAAAAGCAAATGAAATGTTTGCTGACGTGGTAAATGAACATTATGAAGAAGGTGATGTTGTTTGGTGCCATGATTACCATCTTATGTTTCTCCCAAAATATCTTAAAGAACTTAACTCTAACATGAAAGTCGGCTGGTTTCTTCACACACCATTTCCATCTTCTGAAATTCATAGAACATTACCTTCTCGTTCTGAGCTTTTAGGTGCAGTTCTTGCTGCTGATTTGGTTGGGTAAGTTTGTAATTTTCTCATTTTTGTTAGTTAATGATGTTAATGTGATCACATTAGACAATATTTTGTTATATAGGTTCCATACTTATGATTATGCAAGACACTTTGTGAGCGCTTGTACTCGTATAATGGGACTTGAGGGTACACCGGAAGGAGTAGAGAATAATGGGAGGCTTACTCGTGTTGCTGCAGTAAGTAAAAGTTGACTTCTGTAAAGTCAGCCTTTGACTTGATCTTATATCTGATAATGGTTATTTTAATGATAAAACAGTTCCCAATTGGTATAGATTCAGACCGTTTTATTCATGCTCTCCAATCTCCTAAAGTACAAGAACATATTAAAGAACTGAAGGAACGGTTTTCTGGAAGAAAGGTAGTTTTGACTTTTGAGTTTTGATACATAAGTTCAATGGTAATGTTTAGCCTTTTGACTTTTCCCCCCTTGTTGTGATAGGTGATGTTAGGCGTTGATCGACTTGATATGATTAAAGGGATCCCTCAAAAGATACTGGCATTCGAGAAGTTTCTAGAAGAAAATCAATATTGGCGCGATAAAGTTGTTCTGTTACAGATTGCAGTACCAACAAGAACCGATGTTCCTGAATGTACGTTTTCACAATTTTGTATCTTTTAGTTTTAACCATATAAGTTGTATTTGTGTTTGTTTTATGCTAATGATCGTTTGTTATAAGCTGATATATAATATTGGTTTTTGATCATCTAACTTCGCAGATCAAAAACTCACAAGTCAAGTTCATGAAATCGTGGGACGGATAAATGGTAGATTTGGGACGTTGACTACTGTTCCTATTCACCATCTGGTTAGATTTTATTTCTTAATTAATGATTAGAGCATAAGATTTGTTTGAACAACATTAAACCTAAATCTTGATCTGGTTTCATGTAAAATTAAAAATCTGTCATGTGATATCGGCAGGATCGCTCTCTTGATTTTCAGGCTTTGTGTGCACTATATGCTGTCACTGGTACTTATCTTCTCTTTTTGTAATATTTAATATGATAAGTGCATCATTTTATTCGTAATACGTGAAGAAAGTTTACTAATTAAACAAAAATGATTATTCTGATGTCACAACTAATGATATTATTGTGCTTGTGGTGTTAGATATAGCACTAGTCACATCTTTACGAGATGGAATGAATCTTGTCAGTTACGAGTTTGTTGCATGCCAAGATGATAAAAGAGGAGTGCTCATTTTAAGTGAAGTAATTATTTATCACTGCCTTTATTAGTTATTATTAATATATGTGTTATTATTTTATTTAAAATAAGCCATTTTGTGGTGTGTTTGTAGTTTGCTGGTGCAGCACAGTCGCTGGGTGCAGGGGCCATTCTTGTTAACCCTTGGAATATAACCGAAGTTGCAGCTTCCATAGGCCAAGCTTTGAATATGTCAGCTGAAGAACGAGAAAAACGTCATTTGCATAACTTCTTACACGTCACAACCCACACTGCTCAAGAATGGGCAGAAACTTTTGTAAGGTATTTTTTTGATTTTTTTAAAATGAGTTCAATTGAAGAAAAGTATAAAAAGGAAGAAATGGAATCAACAAGATAATGGAATGGATTACTTAATTCCATTATCATTCTTGATCAACCTGCTGTAACGAAATGAGTTTTAGTATGAATCTTCATATATTGTATTTATTCGTATATTGTATGCACAACATATAATATATGAAGATTCATACTAGGTGGGACTTAGGACTCGTGAAGCATATAAAGGGACAAGATGGACGAGCATGTTGTGCAACAAAGGGTTTCCAACAAAATTGAAGGACAAATTTTATAGGTTTGTAGTTAGACCGGTTATGTTATATGAAACTGATTGTTAGGCCATCAAGAAGACATAGACGTGGAAGATGGAAGTGGCGGAGATGAGGATACTGAGGTGGATGAATGGGCATCCAAGGATGGATCGCGTAAGAAATGAGATTTTTTAAAATGTATTAAGGGTGGCATGTATCTTAAATAAAATAAGATAGGAGGATTGAGATGATTTGGGCATGTAAAGAGGAGACTAAGAATGGCGCCTGGGAGATCTAATCAACATGGGATAATCGAATTAGACATAAATTGCTAGGCTTGCACCTCTCTTAAGGCATGATCAGAGTTCATGGAGACGTAGTATTAGGGTTATGGATGTTTTGGGTAGTGCATAGTTTTGCCTTAGTTTTTGTTTTTTTGGCCTTAGTTTTTGTTTTTGTGGCCTTAGTTTTTATATACTTTTTGTTCGCCTAAGCCTTAACATGTCTGGTTTAAAGGATTTGGTGCTTCCTTTTCTTGCATAGTTGTTTATTATCCGTAAGTCTGTAAAGTATGTATGATTGTTTGTCATGCTTATAGTATAATTGTTACTCATCATTGTATGTTAGCAATAGTTTACAACTTCCACTATTTGGTTGTACCAACATTCTTATGCCATATGGCGTGTGAAACTAGTTATAATTTATGTCATATAGATTAAAAAAAGGTTTTTCTTTGGATCTGAGGGTCCTACCGAGAGCAGTCTCTCCATCTCATGTAATAGAGGTAAGACTTGCCTCCATCACACCCTCCCCAGACCCTACAAATAGTTGTGTTATGAGTGGGACTATACTTGGTATGTTTGTTTGTTTGTTTCATATACACACATTTTCACACACACACACATGTGTATGTATATATGTATATCTTCAAATTTAGAACCACTAAACATCTAGGAGCCTTTGCTTCTATATTTCTAGTGGCATAATAAAATCAAAATCTTATTTTAATTTAAGACAAAAAAATTAACGTTGTAACATTTTTTAAATTCATGTAGTGAATTGAACGATACCGTAGTTGAAGCACAACAAAGAACTAGAGAAGCTCCACCACGTCTTCCAGTTGAAGAGGCTATTGAGCGTTATTTGCAGTCAAGCAACCGACTTCTTATACTGGCAAGTAAACAAAACAGTTTAATTGAATATTATTATACTGTTATTATATTATTATCTTTGATTCTTGTTACCAAACATTATTAAGTTTCATAGTTTAATATGTCATGTAAGTAAAACTTTGCCATAATATAGAGTATTAATTTTTAATTACAGGGATTCAATGCTACACTGACTGAACCAGTCGATACACCCGATAGACGTGGGGGTGATCAAATAAGAGAAATGGATCTTAAATTACACCCTGATTTAAAAGAACCTCTGAAAAAGCTTTGCAGTGATCCAAAAACAACCATTGTTGTCCTCAGTGGAAGTAACAGAACCGTATTGGATGAGGTATGTCATCATTTTTATGGCAAAATGGGCCAGATTGGGTTACGGCTCAAAATGGGTTTGTGTCAAAATTAGCACTTTTATACGTGGTCAAAATGGGTCGGGTCGATCATTTAATTAATGTGTAATATATGAATACAAAAGCTTTATGTTAAAAATAAAGCTTTTCCTAACAACATTTTGCTATAACCCCTACTCAAGACTCATCAATCCCTTGAAAATGGTATTGAATAACCATTAGCAATCTCACATGAAGTTAATTTAAATGAAATGATTAAACGACATTATAAGTGGAATACACATCCGACCTATTTGACCCGATTCATTTTTAGCTAGTTTTCTAGGTTTGACCCGAGTTGTACAGTTCCATATAAATGGGTTGAAGTTGATTTTATAAGCGTGTATTGTTTTGCCCAGAACTTTGGAGAGTTCAACATGTGGTTGGCAGCTGAAAACGGAATGTTTTTACGTTCGACAAGAGGTGACTGGATGACAACAATGCCTGAACATTCCAACATGGATTGGGTCGATAGTGTAAAGGTAAACACGACATATTATGCTCTCTCTCTCTCTTTTTAAGGTTTAATCTTTATAACTTTTCCGCAGCATGTTTTCGAGTATTTCACTGAACGTACACCTCGTTCTCATTTCGAGCTTCGTGAGACATCACTCGTTTGGAACTATAAGTATGCAGGTATGTATGTGTGTATGTGTAAGTGTGTATATATATCTGACTGTGTGACCTCTTTGGTGTGTGTGTGATTATATGTATGTGAATGCAGATGTGGAGTTTGGTAGGCTGCAAGCACGTGACATGTTGCAGCACCTTTGGACGGGGCCTATATCTAATGCATCGGTTGATGTTGTACAAGGAGGCCGGTCTGTTGAGGTTCGAGCCGTTGGTGTTACAAAGGTGCTTGTTTAATTTTTGGTAGTCGCCATGTCAGCTAGTTGGTTGATAATTAATCGAACTTTATTTAAGTACAGGGTGTTACGATTGTTCGTATATTAGGAGAGATTGTTCATAGTAAATCGATTTCGGCACCAATTGATTATGTCCTTTGCATTGGTCATTTTCTTGGGAAGGTATGTACTCTGAATTCTTAACTATATTTTATACATGATGAACAGGTTGTGTACAACGGGCCGAAATTATTCGGGCCAAAAAGAATCATTTTAAAACATGTCATATGTTTGGTTTGGGTCGGGTCGGGTTCACCCTCTGGTTCTTTTTTTTTGTTGGAAATAGTAATAACCTATTAAATCCAATATTACATTTGTTTTTGGATATGAATTTTCCTCTGCCTATAATATGTCATTTTTGCAGGACGAAGATTTATACACATTTTTTGAGCCGGAGCTTCCCTCAGACGGCATTGGCATCACGAGACCGAAGCTATATGATGCAACAAAGCCGTCTGGAGACCGTAGGGCTGGAAAATGCGGGTCAAAGTCATCCCATAAACAAGCTCACCAACGCCATACTGAAAATAAGGGATATAGCAATGGTGAAAATAAAAGAAACTGTAACGGTAACGGTAACAGTGTTTTTGGGAATGGTGGAAGACGATCATCATCATCCCCAGATAAAATAACATGGAATGTACTTGATCTGAAAGGAGATAATTATTTTTCGTGTGCGGTTGGGCGAAATCGCACAAATGCTCGGTACTCCTTCTCGAAATCTGATGACGTGGTCTCGTTTTTAACGGATCTTTCTAGAGCGTCATGAGAATGTATGTGAATATGTAATGAGAGGGAATAGTTTGTGTAATAAATAGGTTTTATGTGATCTTGTATTGTAGATTTACATTTGGAACAACTTATTAGAATTCAAGTGGTTGATTTGCGGTTGGTTTTACTTTTACATTCCTCGTAATATCTCCGCACTTGTTACGTGTGTTAAATAGGTCGTGTTCACATGCTATGTTTAGAAGGTCGAGTTCAACTCACACGCGATTCTTTTAGTTAAACACTTGTATGGTCATTTTAGTAAGCAGGTTGTATTAGACGTGCACAAAATAATAGTGGTGTGCAAATATCAGTTCAGTTCGGTTTCGTACATACCGATAACCGAAGTTCAGTTTTTGGAAAATCTACCACCGAAACCAATAACCAAAGTTTGGTTAATTCGGTTAACCAAGGGCACAAAACCGAAATCAACATTCAATTAATTCGGTTTTTGGTTAATTTCAGTTCGGTTTCATCAGTTAATAGTTCGGTTTCTGTTAACGGTTAGGTTTTTGTTCACCCTTACAAAATAACAGGTTACAATAATCATAATTGTTTTAAACAAACCCGACCCAATCTAATACCCATTCTCTCAGTTACTAGTTTCCAATTGATCCAACCCAACGGTCTATAACTAGTTAGAGGTATTCAAAAGTGTAATCGGTTTTTTAACCGATCTTTTTATTCAAAAACTGGTTATTGTTAACGTTATCTAAAATATAGCTATTTGATTATGTTTTTTTTTCTAACAATTTTACCATCATATGTTTAATATAAATACATTTAAGTGTATTTATTGATCACAACACTTCTCTAGCTCTCTAAACTAACATAAAGCAAAAACATTCACAAACTCGCAAGTTTCAAGATGCTCAATGGCAAGCTCAAGTGTTCAAGATTCTGATGAATCGATCTGTGATCTTTTATGCAGGCCGAAGACATTAAAAACTGCAATATTCTTGCATGGTGAAAATGAACATAACTCGTTCTGCCACCATGACCAATGATTTACAAGCAGTTTTAGCTTCTGCGGTGGTTGGAATCCATATTATCTTAGTGGTAAGGTTTTATTTATCCATAGAATCACACAACAAATAAGTATTGAAAGGGAAGACGCTTCTATCTTCTAATGAAAAAATCACATATAACGAATTTGTACTTTTTAGTAGTCCTAAAGGCGAGGATAAACAGTAGATAAACATATAAATGTTTTCTCAATTTTCGATTTCTTTTGTAATGAGATCATGTTTTGTAATTTTTTATAATTTTAAAATCAAATATATAAAGAACTTTTTTGAGTTTAATTCACGTTTTTAGTACTTGAATGGTTTTAAATTGAAAATGTTGAATTAAAAACGTTTTTTAGATCGGTCAACTGGCTCGGTTACTACCAGAACACGTTCCATAAGTTAGTTACATTAGATTAGATTAGATTTGTTAGTACCCGAACCAGTTATTGGAAAAAATTATTTATAAAACAAGTTGGGCAATAAGTGGTGTGACTATAACCGAACTGTTTTTTTTAACCGATATGTGCACCTCTAAGTTATATCAAAAGTTTTGTTAAAAACAACTAAGGGGCTGTTTGGCAACTTCTGAATGATTAAACGTTGAACCAATAAAATGTTTGAATTATTAAGTGCTGAATCATTAAGAGGTCTGAATCATTAAGAGCTAGTATATCATTTAACTATTTAAAGGCAAATGTCTGACCAATTAAGATAATATATCTTAACCATTCAACATCACTATAATGTTTAACCATTCAGAGGTACGTGTCTTAACCATTCAGGTATGTGCTCGCGAAACAAACAGTCTGAACCATTAGATGTTGAACCATTCAGATATCTGAATTATTAAGATACTAATTAAGAGGCTGCCAAACAACCTCCAAATCTAAATTTGTATACACGGTTAATACAAGGTTAATGAATGACATAGACATGGTTAACAATATAAAGTAATATAATCACAAATTACAATTTATGAAATTGCTAAGCAATAATATGATATAATTCCAAAAGAAATGATATTGTAAACACAACATATTAATGCAGTCGAACTGGATAAAGAACCAACCGTCATACCAGTCTTTATTAAAAATATGAATACATTATTTTTTTATTATTTTTATAAATATGCAATTTTAATAAAATATGACGACTTAGAATACTGAATTGATAAAAAAGAGTGACTATTTGAAGAAATAAATGAAAAAAATACATAAAATTTGAAACTAAGTCCGACCACACAATCTGGTTCACCAATCCGACTAGTAACCAGCAAGTTAAAATTAAATATTCCAGGTAGGCATGATCGACCTATTCCATGACTAGTTTCCAGTTTGAGCGAACAATCCTGTTCGATTATCACAACAATGTATTAGAGAGCTTAAGTAATAATGACAAAAAAAGTATTAATGTATACCCTTATAAGCTTAATAAAGAAATCAAGAATATGATATGGATGTATTTATCATACATTCTGGTTCAGCTAAAAAACCTATAAAATATTGTATGTGTGACTTGATCAAACTGCTTTTATTGATAACCCAACCGCTTAATAAAAAACATTAGTTGTGCACCTCTATCAATGAGAATAATTTTGTATCTAACAACTCTTATAATTCGAGTGTTGCAAGAACTTCATTTCATTATGCATAATAACGAAGCTTGAACTAGTTTATAAAAGGGCGGGAGCGAAAAAAAGTTTTTTTAGAAGGGATGAACTTAGTATATAAGAAAATTTTACACTACTGAAGCTAAAAACCAAAAAAGACGGGGGCGGTTGTCACTTCCAGCCCTAATGAAACTCTGCCTATATCTACGTAAGATTTGGTATTGACGGATAGTAATATGCTAGTCATCTATATTTTTCTTACTATTTATGTTTCTATACATTTTAAAATGTGAAAAAATTTATATATAACTATTTAAATAAATATTTTTACTTGAGTGGTATTGTTATATCTTTTTAGTTTCTTTTAAGTGCTTTTACTTGGGTTACATATAAATTATATAATGACCATCATGATGTTCTTAACGGTCTTAATGGTGTTTGATATTTTCTTGCTGGTCCTTCAATTTTTTAATGACATGTTACCAAATAAACAACGTGTCACCCTCATGTGTTACCACTACCAGAATTTTAAATTTCATTGGACATTTTTACTCCCCGTCAATTAAATCCGTGATGACTTTATTAACTTCTTGTGTTTTTCATGTTTTTAAAACTGTTTAGTTTTATCTCAATATCTTTAAGTCTAAAACAAAATTGTTTTTTTTGTGTAAACTTGTTTAACATGGTTGTTTGAACGGATTAAGAGTGTTCTAATTAACCATATTTTAATAGTGTTTTAAATGTATTATATCCCGTTTATAATCGATATATGTTTTAACCAAACATGTTATGTTACAAGATTGTGTGATGAATTGTAGCCATCAAAGAAAGAAACAAACAAGGCAGTATTGTCATTTTATCTTTGAAATTAAAATTTTAAACCAACGGAAAAAAATATGAAATTAAAAATCTAACCAACCAAAAGATAATCTTATTTGAACTTGGATTGGATGCATTTAAATGCAATACATGATATTCTAAATCCAATTGCTTATCTTCACGTTGCAATCGATCATATTTCTCTATTTGAGTGTTTTCTACTCTCATTTGTTTTCTCTAGTTCGTCATCGTCCCAAATCCTCGTGCTTCTGTTTTTCCGGCCGCCAATTTCAAGTCGAAATTCCAACAGCTTGGAGAATTGAAACGTTTGAAAAATCTTCATTCGTAGATCTTGGAAGATGACTTGTAAATAGGATCTCAGTGAATAGTCGAATGGAATTTGAAAATGAGTCAGATGCATTTGTATACAAATGAGTCAATCAGATGAATTGTGGAAGTTCTCTCAATTAAGGTGACGTTTATATTCGCTCACATAGAGCTCAATTTCATCTTGCTAGATGACTCAACAAGTATGTACATGTGCTTTGATTAACTTTGATTATGAATTCATGTAAAATCTGCATACGTATATCGACTTTGTTTCTCTATGGTCATTATATACAAATTCTACTAGACTATTTACTCAGATCCTATTTAGAAGTCATCTTCTTCGATCCACAAGTGAACATAATTATCCAAGGGACATGGCTGATTAAGCAAACGAGCCCCGTTATTCTAGCAAAACTTAGGCTGTGTTTGATGTTGCCTGACCCACCTCTGACCGTTGACCGGCTGACTCGATCAGCCGGTCAGGGTGTTTGATGTTCACGTTGAGTCTGACCCGGTCGGTGGGCTCTGACCGAGACCTAAAGAATTTGATGACTGACCCGATTTCATTTCCCCAACTGCACATCATCTCCGTCGTCATCTTCACCGCAATCGCTGCCGTTCAGATTTTCTTCACCGTTCGCTGCCGTTGTGTCTGACCCGCAATCGCTGCCGTTCATCGCACCTCATCTCCGTCGTCTGACCCGGCGTTGTGTCTGACCCGCAATCGTTGCCGTTCATCGCACCTCATCTCCGTCGTCTGACCCGCAATCGCTGCCGTTGCACACCTTCACCGTTGCTTACCTTCACTGCCTCCGTTGCTCACCTTCACCGCCTCCGTCACCATCTCCGTCGTCTTATCAAGGTAAACCCTTGAGGTCGATTTGATTTGCTCAGATTTGTTGATTTTGCTTGACGATTTTGGATGTTGATTTTGGATGCTGTTTGAGGTCGATTGTTTGTTTGAGGTCGTTTGTTTGAGGTCGATTTTGCTGATTGGATTTGTTGATTTTAGATTTGTTTGTTGATTTGTTTGTTTGTTGATTCATTAGATGTGTATGTATATGGGTATATAGATGTGTATGTAGATGGGTATGTATATGTGTATGTATATGGGTATGTATATGTGTATGTATATGGGTATGTATATGTGTATGTATATGTGTATGTATATGGGTATGTATATGGGTATGTAGATGTGTATGTATATGGGTATGTATATGTGTATGTATATGGGTATGTATATGTGTATGTATATGGGTATGTATATGTGTATGTATATGTATATGGGTATGTATATGGGTATGTAGATGTGTATGTATATGGTATGTATATGTGTATGTATATGGGTATGTATATGTATATGTATATGTATATGGGTATATATGGGTATGTATATGTCTATGTATATAGGTATGTAGATGGGTATGTAGATGTGTATGTATATGTGTATGTAGATGTGAATGTATATGGGTATGTATATGTGTATGTATATGAGTATGTATATGTGTATGTATATGGGTATGTAGATGGGTATGTAGATGTGTATGTATATGGGTATGTA
>BJCM01062756.1:0-10000 GCA_018326385.1 Flaveria bidentis | reverse complement strand
AATAGTCGTTAAGTCTTGGTTATCGATATCACTTAATCAATATACGCATAGAATCCCCGTTAAGGGTATTCCACCAAGTTGGACTAGACAATTACCAAAAACCAAACGTGGATCTTAGAATGGATTACTATCTCTCATAATTGTCTTCTTAATCAAGTTTTATTATTTGCAATTTGTTTTTTTGTTAACTCGTTAATCATTTAAAAGTCTAATTTTCACAACCAAGAGATAATAGTTTAAGTAATTCGATAATTTGATTAGTTGTTTTCTTATAAATCAATTCACAACACACCGACCACTAGTTTCACGAGAATCTACAACACTACTTATTCTAGGTAGTTTAAGGTGAATAAAAACACACATTATAACATCTATTTGAACCCATGGATCCTTTAGGCTTCTGTTGAATGTCTTGACTACTATTGGTTTGAAATTAAGGGTTTCAACGTGTTTATTGGGAACAATCAAAGAGTGACATGCAAAACCTCACAAGTTGGTGTGCTTGACATAAACGATAAGATGCTAACTTAAAATAAGCATAACTCAGGTCAAGAATGAAGTTACATGACCCATTACTAGTGAATGAAAGCTCGCAGTGAACTGAATAAGAAGTATAAGTTACCGCACTTAACAACCTTGCTCACGGTCCGTAACATTTTTTTCCTTATTATTTGTAACATAGAAGTGGTAACAAAACGATCAAATTTTAACGTATGAACATGATATGACCTTTAGGAAAGTTATTTGTCATAACATTTGGACTTTATGGCCCATAATGAACCTAGAAATGGTCTATCAGTAGGAGGCCATGGTCTTCAATTAGAACATAAAACTTTAAGTTCATTTATGCCCCATGAGGTGTTGGAACATTATCTATTATACCATTAGATACAGATTCTTTGAATTTAGATAGTGAAAATACCATAGTTTCTCTTGCTTTGAAATTTGATTAAGTGTTGAGTATGAATGCTATAGTTACTTACGGAGGTCATACTCACTTACAGGGTATTAGTTATAAATTTTGCTTAAGTTTTGAAAGCTACAAAGGTATATTAGTTAGGTGGGGATGGTTTAATCATTTTTGAATTGTCTAAGTATAAAGAATTGCGAAGGCTGGGCTAGATAGTAAAGTAATGACACTAGCAAGGTTTTAACCTTATTTTTAGGGGTTGAGGCACACTTGCGAAGTAAACCATGAAGATATTATAAGTATGGAGAGTTACGAAGGTATACGATCAGTTACAGAAGCTTTATGCCGTGGAGGCTAAAAATATTCTAAAGTGTGAAGGATTGTGTGATAACTAATGACATGCGTCAAAATATTTTAAAAATATTTAAAAAGTAGATTCAAGGTCAACTCTTGGAGTGGATCCATTAACATAAACTTTTGGTATATCCAATGTTATTACAAGGTATCAAAATAAATGAAATTTGCATAGTATTAAACCAAAATCATTGAAATGTTTATAAATTATGCATATATATATATATATATATATATATATATATACACACATACACACACACCTTCACTCGCCGAGCAATGCTAGACTATCACTTGCCGAACACTCTGCACCACCGTCAGACAACCACCAACACCATCGTCTTCTTCCTTATCTTTAGACAACCACAATTGCCATCGAGGCTTCAATTAAAAACAAAGATGCTTGATGATGATGGTATCCACTGGTAACTAGAATTGAACCCCATTTAGTCCACCGGTAAATTCTGATATAAAAATAAAGATGCAACGATTGAAATCATCCACTTTCTCTGGGTAATACTTCAACAAGGGTTTCTCTTAATTCGATGTTGATGATAATAGCTATCGATATGATGGTTATAGTTGGTGGTGAAGAATGGCATGGTGGTTGTGCCAATGATATAACGTGGGGGTGGGTGGAGAGGTCATGAGTTGTGCCATTAGAATGTTAGATTAGATTTAGTTTTGTTTTTATTATTTTTATTTTTTTATTGTTTAAAAATTTACAACAATTATGCTACTCTTATGTAATGTACATGTTATAGTCTTTAAATGTGAAATTATTAATATACCCTTTAACTTAATTGAAAAATCTAACAGAAATAATATTAGGGATCAAAATTATTATAAAAGTGAAACTATGGCATAATACGATAAAAGATTTCTTTTTGAATCGAAATGGTTAAAGTGGTTAAACCAGATCAAATTGTTTTACTTTTATTAAAATTATAAAAAACATGAATAAATACAAATAGAATAATTTAAAGATGAGGTTCAGAAACTACTTCTTAATGCTTCTAGAGTTCTTAATTATATTATTTAAGTTAAATAAAATATAAATTACATTATCATATTGCATAAAAACTATATTGACTAACCAAAAAAATAAGTTTGTATCATAGCATTTCGTCAAATCTAATTAAAGCACACGGGTTTATCACGCAACGTCCCCTTCATTTCTTCCTCGTGCTTTGCCCCAAATCAAACCAGACCAACACCAAACCCTCAATTCTCAATTCTCAATTCTCAATTCCCAATTCTCAAATCTCAAATCTCAATTCTCAACATCACCGTCTCTCTTCTCCCTCAACCTACACTCCCACACAACCTTAAATCAATTCTACCATCAATCAACAATCCCAATGGCCTACGTAGATCACGCTTTCTCCATATCCGATGAAGACATCATGATGGACTCCGATTCCACTTACACCATACACAACCGACCTCCCATCAAGGAGATCGCGCTCGCCGTCTCTCTTCTCGTATTCGGCGTCATCGGCATCGTCTCCGGCATCTTCATGGCCGCTAATCGCGTTGGCGGTGACACAGGCCACGGTAACTATCACTCTTCTTTGGTTCTCTACCTAACCCTTGTTTTATTTTGTTGTTTGGGTTGATAAAGTTGTGACCTTTTTCTTTGTGGTGTGTTCAGGGTTGTTTTTTGCGATCTTGGGGGCTGTGTTGTTCATACCGGGGTTTTATTACACGCGGATTGCGTATTATGCGTATAAGGGGTATAAAGGTTTTTCGTTCTCTAACATTCCCCCTGTTTAGGGTTTCCATGGTTTTGTACCCGTTTTAAGATTGTGTATGTACAGTTATTTGTTTTATACTTCGGTTGGTGTTTTGTTTGTGTATGAAATAAGTACGTGAATGTAATGGAAGCTGTAGAGTTCGTTTATAACAAGAGATATGGATGAATTTGTGATGTATTTGGTGATGTTAAGTAAAATTTTCAGCTGCCATTGTTTGGAAACTGCAAGATTTTAGTTTTAGATTGTGGGTTCTGCATGTGTTTGTGCAAGATGGGTTTGTGTGATCTTATTACTTCTTTTTCATTCTAGGATTCTTAATTCGATATCTGTTTTCAGGCTTTGACTTTCGTGTGATCTTAATGTTGTTTATAAGCTAAAGCTGTTTGCAATAACCACTTTTTGTGTGATCCTAATTTTGTTTATAAGCTACAGCTGTGTGCATTAACCACTTTTTGTGTGATCTTGATGTTGTTTATAAGCTACAGCTGTGTGCATTAACTGTTTGTATCAGCTGAAGTCTTTGGCTGTTTGAAGCTGGACTGCTGGAGCACATTGTTAAGCTGCATTACTATCGAAACCATGTGTCTCGGTTAAGCTGTATGTGAATCAGTTAATATGAACTGTACATAACAAAGTGCGTATCATTTTGATGCGAAAGGTGATGCATTGTTGCTTGGTTGCCGTCTAGATGATGCCATTGTAGCTGCCATATGTTCCTGTAGCTTTTGCATGTTGGCCTAGAATTGAATATCACACACAAGAACACCAGGAATCAGTGACTAAGCTCAAGTCATGATGACATTATGAATATTATAAACAAAATTACAATAGCCCTTAAGACTCTACTTATACTAGACTAAACCTTGCAAAGCAAGCAACCCATTCTAACTCAACCTATAACTACCTAATACTTGGAGATAACTTTTTTTTTTAGACGGCAGGGTTAGTGGTTAGTAGTTAGTACATCAAATTAGTAATTATTCGCCAATTCCTAGGATTGAACCTTGGACCTCCAAGAGAGGCAAAACCTCCCACCTCCCCCTTGACCACTAGACCAAGAGATCATTGGTGCTTGGAGATAACTACTAACCAATAAACAAAACAATTCTAATCTATCACAGACTTAAACAAATAATAAACTAAATACTAATGGTTATCTGCCACTATATACTAATGTTGTCCCCAAAACCTTGAATAATTATACTTGGTTTGGAATTAACTCCAATATTGGATTCTTGTTTTTGTTGACAAGTAAGGACATTCTAAGATATCATGAGTTGCAGCTTTCAAGTTTTGTGGTTTGATAGAGAAGGATGGCTAAATGTGCCTTCTTGGTTTCATTCTGAACTTCATTCGTCTGATGATAATCTGGGTCGTGGGACCATAGGGAGAATGACCCGGGGAAAGGATGGAAAGGATGATGAGCAAAGGAATTTCTAAGATGTCTTGAATTGCAGCTTTCAGGTTTTGTGGTTTGATAGAGAAGAATGGTTAAATCTGCTTCCTTGGTTTCATTCTGAACTACTACATTGGTCTGATGATAATCTGGGTTGTGGCAATAGAGTAAAATGACCTGGGGAAAGGATGGAGAAGATGACGAGCGGCACAGAAGTTATGGACTTGTTAATATCAATGGTAAGCATGATCGCACTACCAAAATTGGTCTCTTTATGGAGGATGCCCGTTGTATCTTTTTTTCTTAGAGCAATGGACCGTAGAATATCTATTTTGGTTTTGTCTTATGAGGGTGGGTTTAGCATCCATCAATATTGGACTAATGGTATAACAAGAATCTACTTGGTTGGCAGCAAAGGAAGCCTGTTTGTTCTGTTGTTCAAATGATGACGGGTGGAGCGATTATTTGTACAAAGTCTGTTTGTCCTAGTGGTTCTACTGGTTGCTCTTAAAAAATATGCTTCGATGAAGATGAGATATCTTTGACGAGAACAACATAAAAGTTTATGCAGAAACAGCATTAATCATGACACTGTTTGGAGCTGTTATGGTCATTGAAACAAACATTGGAATAACAAATCACTGGGCAAGGGGCGACCCTAAATTTTTGGGTCAAATAGCCTTCGCTTTAGGTTAAAGCCCCTATAATTTAGGGGCTCCAACTCTTCATGTTACCTAGGGTTTAAATGTCCAATTTTGTACTGTGAATCCATGAGCTTGACTTGGGTAGATCGAGTGTTACACCGTCATGGGTCTGTTTTTTGAACCAAACACTTGCCTATGATGTCTTTTATCTTATGGGCTTCTAACCTCTTGAGGCAAATCTGCTACTTACCTGCATATATACTTTCGTTTTCCTGATATGAAGTCTAGGAATTTGTTTAAATTGAGTATTTATTCGAGTTTGTGAGCGACCTTTGTCTCCATTAGTTCACACAACATGTCTACCATATAATGGGATCTGTGTTCTTAATGGGTTTTACTGTAATTTCATAGATGATTTGTTCCTACTTGCAGCTTCACCTAATATTGTACCACATTAGGTTTTGGATGTATAAGTATTATGATAGTTTATGATTATCATCGTCAAATTAGGTGCTTTTATAAAACGAGCAACTCACAAACTCTAATCTAACTTTTAAATCTACATCTTTTATTCATGATAAGGTTGAACTCTTAACCACATAAGATAAAGATTTCTTTTAAGCCTTGTATATTATGATAGCTCTCAGCCATTATTATAAAATCAGGTGTCTTCATTGTTGTTCAGTAGGAGCTATTGTACGTGTAAAATTTAAGCAAGCTTTTTATTCATTGATGCATTGGTTGGGGCTTCATTTTGATATGAATGTTTTGACTTTTAAGAATTGTGAAAACATTTTGATATGAATGTCTAGCTAGCTCTCCACTGGCTTATACATTGAATTTCCACTTGTGATGAACTTTACACATACACTTTACATTAGAGATTTTCCACAGTTGATTCCTCTAACCTCTTGTTCAAAGAGGCTTATCTTTAAGGATTATGATTTACTTTTACATCATGAAATTACTTTATACTCTAATTTTTTATAAATTTATACAACCACAACAAAATAAATTTTATAATGTATGAATTTATTTTTGAGGTATGTTGCTTTTATAAAACTAACTTTGACATTTTTTTTTTCTGAAAATGCCCCGATTTTAGAACTTAAATAGATAAGAAAAAGGTTAAGTCCCTCCTATTCGGGATATGGTTGTTTGAATTGTTAAAAGACATGCCATGGTAAAGACAAACTTTATGTTGGTAAAGGCAATTGACTTCCTAGCTTATGTGTGGGCTCTTCGCAAACTCACGTATTCTTCTCATTTATCTGACACATTATGTGTCTTGATGTTTCCAAACTCCGGTTATGCGCTCAAAATTTGTCAAAGATAACCATGTTTCTTTGATCTTTCTATGCCTTCTCATATTTGCATTATTGTTTTCTACGGAGTGTGCCTCCCTTAACATTTGGCATAACATTTAGGTCATATTCATTCTCGTTTATTCAATATAATATTCATTGTTCACTTCATCTCTACGCACACACCAGTTAACAAAACGACTTTATTGAACATTGTAATTGTCAAGTTATGGGAACATATATATCTCCTTTTGTACATTCTTCTCTTCCCTCAAAATATTGGCTTTATACCTTTGAGACATCCATTTATCTCATTAGTCGTATGCCTCCAAGTGTCTAATTAACTCTATGTTTCCATATGGACATGACTTTCATAATCCCTTCAAACTACAAATTTCTTTATGCATCTTACTTGGTATTAGTATCCCGTGCTACCCAGCGAGAGTACCTTTTTTGCGTACTTATAGTTGTAAGTCGTGGTTGTATATTTAAAACACAAGTATGGCAAGGGTGTTAAAATTTATAAACTGTGATGATCAAGTAATAAATTTGGTGTAGTGATCAACTTAACACCTAAAACTTATAAATGGAAAAAGAAAAAAGGAAATAAAAATTAAAGACCAAAAGAAAAATCATTAATAATCAAATGTTTGGCCCACTGTCCAGCCACCCAATAGTGATTTTCTACTGTTCATTTGCGTGCATTTCTCCTACCTTGAACCATATAATGGCCACAACATGAGTTTTCACTACATCTCATGTGTCTACTTAGGATATACTCTTACACATCACACGTACAAATACCCGGATGTTAAAACTGGATGATTGTACATCGCGTGACATATTCAATTCAGTGAGCATTTTCCCCAACCGCAACTCCTTTGTTTCTACTCTTTATCCCTCACTTACTTCATACCTCATCTCCATATGTTTTCCCTACATACCAAATTGTACCAACAATTTGGCCTACTCCTTTCCCTTGGCCATCTCCCAAGGATGAACTATTCGACAATTTGGCATCAATAATGTTTTCTTAATTTAAATGAGACTGTTTAATGTCTCAAATGCCTAGATTTTTTGAGTTTTCATGTAGAAATCACATGTCTGTTACATATCTCTTTTTTAGGTTTCAAAACAAGCCTCAAAATCACAGTAATTAGTTGTTGGTGTTGTTCTTGATCTAGAGAAATTAATTAATAACATAGAAGCAATTAGTTAAGAAAATAAGCCAATGATTAATAATTATACATTTACATTTAATTTTTTTAGAATATATAACTAAATTTGGTTTCTTATAATTTTGATTTAAGCTTTCTCAAAATGTATGATTACGTAGATCGATTTTAGAATGACTTTTAACATATTCTATCTACATGATTCATGATTGTTCGAAAAATAACACATACAGGAAGTTTCAAGGCATGTTCTTGTGAGCTAAAAAACCGAAACACAATCATGATTTCTTGTTGTTTTCTATATTCTAATTATAAATTAGTAAATGGTCAAATCATAGAAAAAACTACAAAAGAATATGATTCCTATTTAGAAGACCTTGAGTGGTCAAGAGAAAAGAAATATTGTGGAATGTTCGATTTTATCATTTTAAGTCAAAACCAAACTTTGTAAATTATAAGGTAAAATTGAGATTTTATTCTATAATTTTATTTTTTTCATGAAGACCTTGAAGTGGTCAAGAGAAAATAACACGTTAAGTATGATTCATGTTATTTGATAATAAATTTTGTCTTGCTTCTCGAAAAATAACCGATGTAACCTAATATAAATGTACATACAGAAATAAATGAGAGAGTTACATTATGTTAGAATTTAGAAAATTCACATGTTTAAAAAGTGTAGAATCCATCATAGATTGCCATGTGTCTCATAAGAGGGTGGGGGTATAAACGTCAAAATTTCTTATGACAAGATAAAACTTTAGAAAAATTCAAACATTACCGACGGACCATAATATTGTTGTGAAAGTTCTTGCAGGAAATTCAAAGAACTTAACAACCTCATTGATGTTTTCTTGAGATTTATTCACATGTAAGAGGCCTAGGTGACATATATAGGCATAACACTCTAACACCCTTTCCTGAAGAGATCTCTCATTTTGTGTTTCAAATCGACAAGTTTAATAATACATGGTCACTTGATAACAAATTGAACAACTAATACGTGCCGTTTAAATTGTTTTTGTTTCTTATTTCACACTTAAACTTGGAAAAGTAATCGATTAAAATTACTATGAAGTAAAAAGTTGATAAAGAGTTTAATAAGAAACTAGAACGTAGATGATGATAAATGACAAAATTTCTCTTTTATAAATACATGTACAATTTCTTCCAATTTCATAAAACTATTACTTATTTATTTCTATCTAATTACTTATTTATTTCTATCTAATTACTTATTTATTTCTATCTAATTCTATGTTTAATATCATTATCAATTAGTTTACAGAATACTATCCGAAAAATTCATGTGTTACTAGAATTGAATAAATCCAATTTTTTTAAAATTTATTATATTTTTTCCAATTAAATAAAACACACGCGTTTGATTGAAATTTTGTTATTTAAGTTTTTATTCCAACGTTTTATTACTGTTTACTTTTGTAAAGTTTTTTAATTTTAATTATTGTCTTTCTATTCGTTTTTTTTAATTTTAACTTTAGTTTGCTTTTATAAATATCTTTTTCTTTTTAAAGATTTAGTAAAACTTAAGAATTACAAAATTTCTCTTTTATACATGACCATTGTATTTAATTTATTTTGATTGCTTATGAGCATTAAGTCTGAAATTTGTAAAATCATATTAATTGGTATTTAATTTGTCTTTTTTATTTCTTAAAATAAATTAACATGGAAAAATACAATGTTAAATAAGTTATAGTTTTTTTGTTATTAAACATGATTGTTTAAGTCTTTAAGATGTTATCGTTGGAAATGCCCGCGCGTTGCGGCGGTACGATTGTTGCATGATTTTTTGAGAATTCGATTTTAGTCGGTATCGACTCGGTGCGTTATGATGTAAATTAAAAAATCAAAACATAATTATTGAAAAAATTGAATAAAAGAAAATAATTACGTATATTACAAAAGGCTTTAAGACAATTATATTATCCCAATAAAAATAGTGAAAATATGAGTGGTATTTATGGTCGGAAATCACTTATTACCTAGATTTTAGAGAGGTTTATTTTATGAATGTAGGTTAGAGTTTTATAATCATCGGAGTTAGTTTTTGGTGATTATTTGCAGATACTAAAGAAAGTTAATGGAGAAATTATCACCACAAATTATCATCTTGATTGTTATTGAGCTGTTAACAACTGATAAAAGAAAAGAGAAGAGGGATTAGTGCTCAATCACAATATATAAACGACATTGAAAGTAAATGGCGATTTTGTGTTAACCACGTATATATGTTTTAGTATTTGTATTATAAGCAATCATATATTATAATACTTTATTGTAAGGGCATAAATGAAATAAAATGATTAATTTTTTGAAATTTAAGCATTACTTTTCATATGGGTGTCTTAATCCATATGTAAAATTATCATTCTATCATTCTCTCACTTTTATTGTAAAAAATATAGATAAATATTAAAATTATTAAACTTATAATAT
>BJCM01062755.1:0-11941 GCA_018326385.1 Flaveria bidentis | reverse complement strand
TTTGTAATTACTTATTTGTCTTGTAATGTTTAATGAATAATGATATTTAATAATATTTCAACTTAATTAGTTCCATGTGCTATGAGCAATCGTCTCCCATTCGTCCGCTCCGATGATTCCGCCGTCGGTCGGGGTGTGACATTGTGAGCTTTATATGAGATATATTATATGTTGACAATAATCATTAACTATTGCTAGCCTGACGACGTCATAGATTTATGGGCCTGACAAGCCTATTTTGTGCTAAAACCGATGTATTGTCGGCTCCTGATGACGTATGATTTGTTCATCATGGGAACCAAATACATTTAGCTAATCATTATAAACTTGTAATATTAATCTTGGTCAAGGTTTGATTGTAGCTATATGTGTTCTATATACTTGAATAATTCAAAACCATTGACATGAATTGCTACTTGTAAATCTTTTGATATATTTATGTATATTAAACCCTTGGAAACTCATCAACTTTCATAATTAATCTTTATTTTTAACATGTTTAAGGAAATGCTGAAGCTTGATATCATCTTTTGAAGTTGCTCACATATAGGATTTGAACCTAGATTAATGAATTAAATGTTTTGGATTATTTGTCTTATGTTTTGTTTATTTATTGTTTGAGACTTATGATTGTAATTTGCACTTTTACAACCTATGATAATAATATTTTTATTTAAAGACAACATTATGTGGCTGTGAACAATCTTAACCCTCACATCTCGATGATTCCGCCGTTAAGGTTGGGGTGTGACAGTTTCCTCATGTGAATAGTTTCAGGTTCAGTTAAGGTTCTGTAATTGAGTAATAGAAATGATCAATAGACCAATGGGCCATCAGTGATTACCAGTTTTATGTTTAAATTGGTTAGCACCTGTTAATTTTTCTATATTTTGATTACTAGTTGTGTGTAAATTTATGCATTGGCGGGGACTAGAGGTGCATACCAACAGTGTTAGAGCTTGAACATTTCCATAAGGGGAGCGGGGGAGCATTTATTTTTTAGGGGGCGAACTCGATATTTATATAAAAATTTACATTACCGGGTCATAAATTTACACTATCGAACTAAAGTTTAACAACACCGACGAAAAAAAAGGAGGCGGCGGCCCCTCGGCCCCCACAATCCTCCGCTAGTGCACACCCAACCAGACGAACCAACCAGACGACTCGACCTTAGCCCGAACTGGCCCTGATTCTACCCTTAGGGTTCAAACCAATTCACCGCTTTCACACCCCAACCTGGGGTCAAACCGTTTTTCCCAACCCAAACTGGTTTAAACTTGGTATAAACTCAATTTTTTTAATACCATTTACCCTTTTAAAACTGGGTTGTAACTGACCCCGAGGGGCGAGGGGTCAAAACTGATTCGGATTTTTTTTAGTGGAACCGAAACCATGTTGAACTTGAACCCAACCTGTGTGTGAAGAATGTTATATTATTGGGCCGATACGTAAGCCCATCAGAAATTTATAAATACTCACGTCTACAGATTGAACATCACAACTGAATCTGAAACCCTAGAGTCTGAGCAGCCGCTGCTTCTTTTTATCTATCTGAATTTGAAGTTATTAGTCTTCTACGCTTCAACAAATAATTTGATATCGATTTTGATTTGTTTTCTGATTTGTTTGTTGGCGAAGATGATCGATTGCTTAATATTCTGACACCTCTTGTATGAGAATGGCCTTCAAAAGCTGTTCGTTGAGCACATACAGCAACACCCTGAGCCTTTTATTTGATTAATATATTATCTGTTGATACATTTGTTTTGAGCTTTTGAAGGTTCAAGTAGCTTTCAGTTTGTGTGATTAGGGTTTGTTAGTTAATCGATCAGAAATTCAGGCAACCACCTTTTGTAAATCGCTCAAAAGGTCGGTGTTATTCTGTTCGGAAATTAATATCTTTTGCTCTTCAGACTTGTTGAGATTCATTGTCTATGAAATTGGTCTAGTAAGCAAAAGTACATTTTACGTGTATTTTTACCAATTCTAGTAATAATCTGAAAAATAAGCAAACTGTAGTTTATAAACTGTAAAAAGTAAATGAATTATAAATGTAAACGGGCTGTTGTTTAGAAGGTGATAAGTGTATTAAACATCTAACTCTTGTTTTATTGTGATTTTGTTATGAATTACAAATGTAAAAGGTTGTTATTTGTCAAGGTTTTGTTATGAACAATGGTTGTATTTAACATGTAACCCTTGTTTGGTAGGTTTATGGAGTGTGTGATTTTACTGTTCAAGAGTGTTATGTTTAGTGGATTTTAAGAGCGTTAAAAGGAGACGGATTGTTAATTATTTTTTAGACATTGTGTTGCTTGAAATAAAGGTCGGTTTTTTTATGGGGATCAAATAATAGTTATCAAATCATATAATTTTGAACTTAATGAGAACACAAGACCTAAATCTTATTAATTATAAAAATCTAGACCGAATTATTGAATTAAAAATCTTATGACAAAAGTGTTTTAAATCTTATTAATTATAAGTAAACAAGATAGAAAAATGATTGTTAAACGATGTATTGTATTTTAGATTTTCAATGGTTAAAATCTTTGAATTATAGACAATTGTAATTATATTTCTAATTTTGCATTACAAAATAATTTATATTGATTCGTAATATACGGACATAAACTTTTGACCCAATAAAAACGTTACCACTAACATTAATTTCTTATAATTTGTACCTAACCCTCATAGATAAAAAAGTATACCTCGCAAGATGGGTGGGTCGGTGTCAGGTCAAAATGAATTCGGATTAAGATCGGTTTGGTTAGAATATACTAATTTAAAAATGAGTTAGAATATATTCGGGTTAGAATGAGTTTGGATGGGTTGTGTTAAAATGGGTTTAGACTCAAAAAAACTACATTGATTAACAATTTCATCTATAGATTAATCCTAAAGAAGTGGGTACCCATGTTTTAATGAAAGAAAAATATAACTATTAGATTTTTAGTTTTAGATAAATTGGATTTTAATCATCTTATGAATTGTTGGTCGTACTAAGGTTGACTAATAATTTTCATTTTCATTTAGTGTTACAATTAGTAATTTTATTTGCATAATTATCATTTACATATGATTTTCATTTCATTTTGTTGTATGTTTTTTTATTTTATTCACAATCATCATCATACTATGATTTTTTTTACATATGATTATACCAATAGGATTGTTATTGACAATAAAAATAAAAGTTAAGATTATTATTAACCAAATTAATTATACAAAATATTAATGCCCTATAAATCATAATTTGAATTATTAAAATCAAATTAAACTATATTTACACTCCATAGAAGAGCTTGATGAATTCAAGCTCTTTGATTGCATCTCTAATTGCATAATTATTAGCAATCAAATATTACACAAAACTTAAAATATCTTAAGATCAAGCTTACCTAGGTATATGTTTCAACTTTTTTTATTTTTATTTTTATTTTACATACATTTGATTGCAACCTGCAGTTGCAACCTTAGTCAACAATCAACCTCACTGAACTTTCAAATCAAATATCATTGTTGTATGAATGCTTAAACTAAGACATGACAGAACAAATGCAACATTAGATCTTCAACCTCCATAAGGGAAAAGAAATTCCAAAGAAATCTTGTCAACAGTCACTCTCTTGTGTTGTAGAGGACTAGACAACAACCTTTGTCTATAACTTATAAAACTAGGGGGATTTTCATTCAACTAAGATGTCTACTAAGAAGCGCTACCCATAATTTCATGTGTTCCCCCTCATATTCACATTTTCAAAAACTGGTTAATGTTACTAGAACCGACACGACCTTAATGTAAGCTAAGGAAACATATAAAAAGATGGCAAGTTTGTGTGTTGCCAAAATCTTGCTAACTGTTCGTCATTGTCACCGTCATCATGATCATTCTTTGATGCCGTTTTTCTTCACCAGATCACTTAATTCATCTTCCAACTACAAAAAAAAAAAACAAAAGAGAGGAGATTATAAATATCCCACGGGACATTCAGAAAAGAAATTTTTTGAAAACCTGATTATACAAAAGTAAATTTAAAATGTCTGCACCAGGAATTGGAAATAGATTATGACAGAAAGCGAAAAGTGATCATAATGTGATCAACAAGTAAGAGGTAAACAAACCTGAACATTTCTCATTTTTTGTTTCTGCAATTGCTCAACTAGAATCTCAATGCTGCAAATTTTTAGGCAGTTATTTAAATGAAAATTTGCTAATACATCATATTATGCAACTTGATCAAAATATTATTGGGCGAGTTTTATTACCTTTGTTGTAACTGGATCACCTGAGAATGCAGTTCTCTCCCCCTTGGAGTAGGAGGCATCTACATATGATTAAAACATTATCAACTAACAGTTTAAGGATTAAAGCATGCAGCAAATAACATAAAGAATCTGTTTACACTTTTAAGACTCATTACTTGTGAGAAATCACCATTGTCCGTCTCCACATGCTCCACTGCATTTCCTGCATAAATACATACACTATCAGTTCACCATAAACTGATGTGAAACGCACTTTTATTTCAAAGGTAAATAACCTGAAGAAGAACCTGGAGCTTGTTCCACAAACTTGATTAACCTAAGTATTTCTTCCTGAAAAAAAACAATTAAGAGGGCAAATTTGTAGACCATAGATGGTGGGATAAATCATGATAATCATTCGCTACCCTTTGTGCTGTATTATGCTGCAAAATAGTTTGCAAAAATGGAAGTAGTGAGGCAGCTGGTACACCTAAAGTTGGAGTTGGAGTAAGAACTGGAGCCTGAATGGAAAAGAAAAGGCAACGGTTACAAATAATTACTTATATGTATGTCTACGGTATATGTATATGGGTAATTATTGGATATAAACAAATTGTGTACCTTGGGGCTCAAATCCGCTTCAGTGACTCTAAAACGCCCTTTCTTCTGTACCACAGCTCCTTCTGTTACATTATCTACTGCAGCAGGCCACAATTTATAATACTAGAATTAATACTAATAGTAATAAGACAGGTCCATGAAGACTTACCAGATAAAGAGTTGGTCATATTATTCCTCTGAATATGTTGTAACGGGCCACTGTTACTACGGTCTACTTGAAACTTCAGCTGGTGATGATCCCTTCATATTTTCTGAAAATTAATTCCATGCCAAATTTGTTTTAAAACTATCTACTTTGAGATTAATTACCTTTCACCATTGCTGACCAATTTTTTTGGAGAAATAACATTATCTGGTAACAGTGGAACGCTCATATATTTTCTTGGTCCGGGTATAGTGCTTTTCTGTAAGGATTTTATTCGTTCAAGTTTCCTAATTTCATCTTTATCAGTTTCTTGGTCAGTAGCTTTAAGTGATTGCTGTATAGGGGGTTGTTCAGGTGGGCTAAAAGTTCCCACATCATCTTCACTGATATCAAAACATCCCCTGTATTAACATACAACTTTGCATTAGATGACCAGAAAGAAAAGACTACTTTCGTTTCTTTTTACTCGCAAATTATGAATCAAGATATAAAAATTGAGAATACATAATCTTACTTAAGAGCTTTAAGAGGCTGAACAGGAAATGATGCAAATGAATTCTCCAAGTTAACAATTTCATGAGCTGTATCTTGAGATACAGCATCTGAATGATTATCACTGATCCCATTTTGTTCGTCTGAAGTTTTTGGTTCTTCTACATTTGAAATTTCATCAAATTCATCCATCTGCCATATAGGAATTAGGTTAATAAAGTTGAATCCAAGTGTTATATGACAAAATCTGATATGTTACAATTGTAGATACATACAAGTGCAGCTTGATTCTTTAAGTCCTCTAAGTCAAAATTCCAGGCACTAATTCCTCGTATATACTCTTGCTGCATAATGCAAATACAAAATATGATCAGACATCGTGTAATATAATCTTTAAACAGTGTATAATAAAGAGTAAATGATTATATCATTTATTACCTGTGACAATTGTTCCTTATCTCCGTATAATTCTTTGTTTTGTACAAGAAGATCGGCTTCTTTGGCCTAAAACAACAAAGTAAAAAAAGAGTAAATTAACAATAAAGAACGCAAAAATTGATGATAGAAATCAAAGATTGACATTAGCATTCCACCTTTAGCATCCGAAAACGATCACCTAATGGAGATAGACCATCGAGAACGGAACGTTCTAGGTAATCAGCTGTTTTTGCATGTTTAAAAAAAGGGTGCTTCATAAGCTTCTCGGAAGAGGGACGTTTTTTTGGGTCTTTCACTAAGCAAGCAGCAACCATATCTTTAAAAGACTAAAAAAGAAAAAACTAAAAGTTAGTTTACAATTTTGGTGAAATTTAATTTTATCCTTATGACAAGATACAAACCTTAGAAAACTTTTTGTCCCGTTCGTAATCAAGACCTGGTGGTGCATTTTGTAGAGTCATAAGCAACACCTGCAAGGTGAGATAAAAGAGGTGAAGTTATACTAAAAGTTTATAATCCTTCTTTTCATAATTCATTTAATAAACATAAAGATTTTCTCAAGAGACGTTTAATTACTTTCATTGGTGGATACTTTGAAAAAGGTGCATGACCATGAGCAAGTTCGAGCGCTGTGATTCCAAATGACCAGACGTCTGCTCTGCTTACACATAACATACAGTTATTTAATCAGTAGATCTTTAAGGATAACAATAGTAAATAAACCAACAAATCATGACTTACTTAAAATCGTATCCATGCAATTGCTGCATAACTTCTGGTGCCATCCTAAGAACATTCAAAGGTGCAATAAATGCTTAAAGTCTAAGGATAATAATGTAACGCCATTTATTACAAAATGAAAAAGTATTATACCAACAAGGAGTTCCCACAAAAGTATTTCTTGAGCGTTGTCGGTCCCCTGCATCAAACATGCACACAGATACTCCAAAATCTGCTAACTTTATGGAACCATTAAAATCAACTAATATGTTGCCAGCCTGAATAACATCATTATTCTCCATGTTATTAAAAAATAAATCAGAGGGGTGCACATACTATTAATAGAAAAACATGATGAATTAAATACCTTCACATCTCTATGAATATGGCCATGTGCATGAAGATAAACCAATGCTTTAAGGACCTCACACAAAACAGTAGCAATAACAGGCTCTTCAAAACCATCCGGAAACGATGACTTCATAATGTGAAGGCATGATCCACCAGACATATATGGCATCACAACCCAAAGCTTGGGGCCCGATGTGAAAGAGCAATAGGACTGTAATAAATTTGGATGATTAATCAAACTCATTGTGTGTACTTCCCGACGAATGCCATCCTAATTCAAATTAAATAAGGTGTCAGACTGACTAAATTGTAAAACATCAATGTATACTATAATAAATCATGTATTAAATTTGTTGACTGTTAAATAAATCGACATACCAGATCATTGTTACACTTTTCCAAATCAAGAACCTTTATTGCAACTATCTCATTTAATGGAACACAGAGTGCTCTATACACCGAAGCACTTACTCCTTCACCAATTTCCTCATATAGCTTGTAATCCTTTGCATTAACTGGATACTTCTTTTTTGTCGCTCCCATACTTTTATAGCAATGACTAGATAAAAATAAACTTGCCCTAAAACAAGAATATATACGCAGAGGTGCACATCAAATTAATGTTAAAAGTCATTCCAACATGGTAACATCTTTCTTCTATCATATATGATTTTATCACTCTAGTGACTTCAGCAGGACCACCTTCAAAGTCTCTTGACTGAAAGTTTAGTGAATACAACTTTGGTTATAAAAGTCACTAATGTTTCCTTTCTTCAACGCCCTTGCACTTAAACGAGAAGCAAAAGACCCAAAATTCCACCAGGACTCAAAGACTGATACAGCAACCCTGCAATGTCAGAAACAAGATTAAGTAAAGAAAACATATGGAAAACAAAATTGACTTTCACAGATCATTTATGATAATATGATGCTTATTATTAGTATTATGGCTTTAATCTGTATTACATGGTGGAACATTAAACCAATTTAAAGCATTACAAGAAAATCATACAAAAGCAACAAATCATAATCAAACTAAGGCATTCACAAAACAGAGTTCTTTGAATCCCAAAAACAATCCTATCATCACCATTGATCAAGAACGTATTCACGACAGTAAAATGAGTAAATCTTTCCACTTGAAACCTATGTAGCACAGTTCACCAATTAAAAACTAAAACAACGATTCTAGAATCTAGATACATATACATACATGTAAATATGTCATATAAAGAACAAACCATAAAACAAAACAAAACTACAGGTGCCCCCTTTGTCTTCTCGTATGTTTTCTCCCCCTTTATTCATCAGCTTTTACAAAAAGCTACATTACTTTTGCTATTGACAGAAATCGCTAGCAAAAAGGGGCACAATTCCACCATTAACCACCACAACAACAGCAAAAACAGCAAGATTAAAGATAAATTAACGAGCTTTTTAATTCCAATTTGCACAAATCGTTTACCCTTTACGTCAAATTGAAGCTAAACACCACTACCATCGATCTTAATCAGACGAACACATCGTCTTACACACGATTCATATAATCATATACAAGCATCGATGAACATAAAGGAGTCAAAAGAATCTATGATGAAGAACATGAAGCAGTGAAAATGATGAAGCGTACGAACCTAGGGATTTGAAGCAGATGGGAGGCACGTTCCGTACGAGACAACTTGAGACAAGAACTGAATTTTGACTAGACAAACTTCTTACGAAAGACTGAAAAAGAAAATAAGGTATAAATAATAATGTTAAAACGTTGTCGTATGTTTGGTTATATTTCTCTGCTAATCCGAGGTTGACACGTGTAAAAACTAAAAATTAAAAGTTTAAAGTTATGTGGTCGTGCATATACCGAATCTTTGGTGTTTTGAAGGTTGGACATTCCTTGATAATTTGAGTTTCAGTTGGAGACTTTAGGGTTCATATATTGTTAAGAATTTAAGATAATTATTGAGAATAAGTTACTAGAATATAGCATGCATATCTCTTTACCTTAAGTTCAATAATAGTCTTTATCGTCGAAGCCAATTTTTGTATTATATGCGGTTAAATTTTATAAAGGTAAGGGTAAATTATTTGATTCATCAATTCGTAAGTTTGTAAAATATCATTCTCGTCTCTCTCTACGCCATTCTATGTCACTCATCGTTCGTTTCATTTCTCTGTCATCACACAACATCAAAAAAGAAAAAAAAGGAAAGAGGTGTGCTGGTGGTAGTCAATTCGAATGAACGTGAGGAGGGGAAGGAGGTGACGGGTTCTTATATTATTTTTTTATCATTTATTATTTTTTTGGTGTTTCTTTTATGACGAAAAACAAATTTTACATTTAAAAAACGTGGTATTTACTAATGGAATGTTCAAATAACATGTATCTAAACAAAAAGGAGATAAACTAAAGTCACAAAGTTTACGGGTGGGGGATTAACCTTCTCCGGAACGATGATGAACCACGTGTCATTTATGCTCTTCAAAAATTGCTTCCATCCTTAATTGCACTAGATCTTTTGGAAATCCGAAAACTAAAAGTTATATTTCCTTTTGCAAGAGGTTGAAGGAAAATATTTGGCTACTATAACATTGTCATGGTATAACTCGATTTTTAATAATATCGATATTAGAATGTAATGAACATGAATGAACAAGATTATATACTAATAAAATTAAATAAGAAGGAAGAAAACATTTTTCATTTCAAAATTTGTAAAGAGAGCGTAGGATACTATGTGAGATCAATGTTTAAACGTTTTTATTTCCGTGTTTTACATGTCAATTTATGAGAAATAGAGTTACTTTTGGGATATTGTTGTGTTTGTAGGTTAAACATGAAGTATACAAATAAATGTAAAATTGTAGGTTAAACGGGATGAAAATTAGAGCTCAAGAGGTGAAGAAATGTAAAAGATAAGTTACAAGACAACGGTAAATTAAAACACACATAACTTGAGTTAGGAAAAGAGTTACGAGACCCATGACCTGTCAACAGAAATTTTTCAAAAAGTTACACAAAAATCAAAATTGTACAGGGGTTGGCACCACTGACGCGGGGTGTCGTGTTTTTGTGGAATTTAACCTAATCTGAGGGCTTTTAAAGGAGAATTAACCCTAATACGAATTTTACCTCTTTGCACAACATTATTGGACAAAATAGCTCAATCTTTCACCATTCCAACATCAAGATAATCTGAATTCATATGATCAATTATAATTGTATTGAATAATCAATGATGATGCAAAGCTAAATCAATTGTGATTCACTTCAGGATACGAGTTTGTGCAGGTTTTTGTTTTTCTTAGTTTCTAACCTATATTTAAGATTCGATCTTGAACCTTTTAAGTTCTTTTGTATTCAATTTATAATTTGATTATTTAACTGTTAGAATTAGGATTGCATAATTCAAATTGGTGATTGTGTGAATGAAATACTTTAAGCTTTAATTTATAATTGTCACTTAAATCTTATCATGTGTAAGTCACCATTTATAACTTCTTAATAGATTTCACTAGAAAACAAAATTTTGCCAAACTGAAATTCTAAAGTGGATTGTTTTTCCCCCAAGATTGTTAAAATCCTAAAATTTTATTTCGTCAATTTAGTTATTTGTCAAATAAATTCATAAAACAATTTATGTTTAATTGTTGAATGTTCTTAGTTTCATCGTTACTAGCACTTTCCTGTGGATTCAACACTCTTCGTACCCTTTACTATTAAGGGTAATTAGGCACTCTATAATTAATATTTTTGACCGACCACACGACATCGATCAAATACTCTGGTCATATCATTTTTTAAAACATGAAAGAAATTACAAAAAATATTTTAAAAACCAGGTCAGTGTTGGGGTCTAAGGGGTGACACCTGTCTAGCTAAAGCATAAAGTTACACGAAAATAATGATCAGAAATGATTAATAAAATAATATCGGGTTACTACGATTTATCAATGGTAACTAAGATTGTCAATAGCAACCAAAACATTATTAGCAAGTACATATCAATTGTAAGTATGATCGCAATGCAAGATGTTAGTAACACGGCAAGACATTAGTTGCAAGTGAGTTACTACTGATGATATTATTGCTGATGATTTTTCATTTATATAATTGTCAATTGTTAACAATTATAAGCATTGATTGAAACTTTGCAATATTTCAACTCTATGTAGAGAAGTCATTTAATATTTCAACAATTATAAGCGTTGATTGAAACTTTGCAATATTCACAATTCATTTTTACATAAAACAACGACTTGTTCTTCGAAATATTTTGTGTACCTATAAGATACTTTATTCTGAAAAATAAACTCATACATGATTCCGAAATGTATTCATAAAGATACATCGAATCTACAAAATACATTTAGTTTTTTTAATTTACTATTTTGTTATCCATGCTATATATACACAACAATGTTATTTTATTATTATATAATTTTAAAAATTCATCAATTTAAAAAAACACAATAGTAAAAACAAAATAACTAACAAAAGAAGACACAATATATTGTACTAAAAACATAATGAAGTGCACCAAAAACACAATGACAAACATGAATCATATGAGATTAAAAACGTAAAAAATATAATTATTTTTTTTAAAAAATATTGTACTCGTTTTAAAGATAAATAAAAGCCACTAAATCTTATGGTGTAATTCTTATAAAAAATAATATCATATATAAAAGTTATGAAGCTTAAATAAACAAGGAAATTAAAAAAAATAGTTATATCTAAAATACTCCTTTAACAAACTTGTTTATACAATTCGATCACAACTATTGACTAAGCAAATTTATTGTTGAGATTACGTATTATACTTTATAGTTTAAAGAGACTTTGTATTTTAACCCTTCTCAAATAGTAGAATATTACATGCTAAATGTAATATATATATATATATATATATATATATA
>BJCM01062754.1:0-13101 GCA_018326385.1 Flaveria bidentis | reverse complement strand
CATAAAAAACAATTTTTTTGAAAAAAAACAATTTATAAAAAACTATCTCTATAGAAATAGCATTATTAAAGAAAATTTTTTCTTATTTTTATTAAAAAGCTAATTATAATTATAATATAAAAATAAATAGATAATATTATTAGTAATTAATATGGTTATTTAATAGGAAAGAGAAGCGAGAAAATGTTGATAAAAATAAACGTGGTGGTGACAAGTGGCACACCCAATTACCCTTTTATTAGAATAGAAAGTTTTTTTTGAACAACAACAGGACCCAACATGAATATAAGGTAAGTCAATAACATATTATTGGTGTTTTTTTATTTATATTTATAAAACACAATATCTAAAACCCATTAAAGCCGAAGTGGAATGGCCTTGAGTGGTGTATTTCTTTGCAAAGTGAGCCCAAACTTCTCGCTCATATCCATATCTTGTGGCTTCATGTTTCCATCGAGCTTCCATTCAAATTTATGAATCAAAGAACCTAACATTATATGTAACATTCTATGTGCCATAATTAATCCTGGACATATTCTTCTTCCAGCACCAAATGGAATGAGCTCGAAATCTTGACCTTTATAGTCAATCCTGACTTCCAAAAATCTCTTCGGCATAAAGGTTTCTGGATGCGACCAAACTTTTGGGTCTCGCCCCATTGCCTAAACATTACAAAGCATCTGTGTATTTTTAGGAACCATGAAGCCTTGGATCTCCACATCACATATCGCTTGGTGAGGGATAAGAAAAGGGGTTGCAGGATGTAATCGGAGAGTTTCTTTTACAACAGCTTGTAGGTAAGGGAGTTGAGAAATATCCGAGTCTTGTAATATATTCTTCTTGTTTATAATAAGTTTGGTGACCTCTGATTGAGCTATTTCCATTTTCTTTGGATTGTGAGTAAGCTCAACCATCGCCCATTCGAGCGTGCTTGATGTTGTAATAGTTCCAGCATTAAACAAAGCCTATAACAATTCCACTAAAGATAAATTACTAAGGTCGTTGTCATGATATAAAAAATGTTAAATTCTTGATTCATGTCCTACTAGGTGTAAGATAGTTACTTACATAAAACAAATGTTTGATGTCATTCCGACTAAACTCTGATTCATCCTTTTGGCTGAGGTTGAGTAATGAGTCTAACACATCATTGTTTGTCAATGTATTAAATGAACTTGATCTTGCATGCAATCGTTGATCGATGATCCTATCAAAGATAGTTATTATCTTCTTACCATAAACATTTCCACGTCGCACTAATCTTTGAGGATCAAACGGTTTAAGAATTGGAAAAAAGTTAGCTATGTTTGGCTTTCTTGCAACTTCTAACAAAGCCCATACTGCATCTTTGAATTCTTGTGATGACAAGGAATCATATTGAGCTAAATCTATGGAAAAAATAAAGTTTGAGAGGATATTAAGTAATGTCGTAAAAACGCTTTCACCTAGGTTCACGACATTTTGACTTGTACAACAATGATCAACATGATCAAGAAGTTCTTTTACCTGAATGTATAATCAAACATTAAATTAAATATATTATATAGTTGTTATCTATTTTACCAATTAAAATAATTGATTCGAAAAAATTTTTAACAGGACAAGTTATTGACTAATTTTTCTTCTTTTAATAATTTAGTTGTTTTTTATGATTACTTATTCAAATACCTAATTACTTTAAATTCTAATTTATATGAATATACACATAACTTTAATGGCAAACCTACAAATGTTCTATACTTCAAATAATTAAGGAGAGACATCATGCAACACAACTTGATATCATTTAACCAAAACCCCTTTTGGTTTTTGAATATTTGATAGTAGACATATACCTTCTCTTGGCGTAAGAGTTCACTTGCATCTAGACGTTGCATCGAGAACACATATTCTTTTGTTATTTTTCGTAGTCTTCGCCATTGATTTTCGGCTGGAAGCCAAACTATGGAGTACTTATCGTGTTCCAGTGCTTTGCTGGTGACGGGTATTGGTCGGCTAGAGAACGAATGGTCATGTGTTTGAAAGTCTTCTTTGGCGATATCAATCAATGAAACGAATATGGTTGTTCTAGTTCCGAGCTTAAGAGACATTAAAGAACCATAATGCCTAGAGAGTTTGGCGAGAGAGCGATGAGGTTTGTCGCCGAGGTGTAAAAGATTTCCGATGATTGGAAAAACAAAAGGCCCTGGCGGAAGCCGTGAGCTATAGTGGCCGGATATGATGAGAGCATATGCAAATGTTAAAACAAAAGAAAATAAGAGGGATAAGGTAATGTAATCCATCGATTTGTAACTTTGCGGGGGTGCAAGTGTTCTTTCGTGACACTCAATTTATTGAGTTTTGTAACCACCGACTCTTTTTTAATATAATTTGAAATTCAAATAATATTTGACTCATTCTATTAAACTAGTTGAAAATAAAAAATCAATAATCAATAGCTCAAGTGATTGATATGAGATATTCAAAACAATTAATAATAAAAAGATTTTGGATTCGAGTCTCATTCAAAGCAAAAATATTCTATGTAGAGCTGGTGGATTTATCTGGTTGTGAGTTTTAGTTTGTGAGTGTTGAGGATGTGATCTTGATTGAAAAATAGGTAAGAAACCCTATTAAGACAACATATGTCATACATATAGCTTTGAAAAAGAAAGTTATAATCGAAAAGTAACTTAAAACAATAAATAAATTACATAGAATTGACAATATTGATTAAAAGTAGGAGAAAGTTTCAAATAGAAAGTCTTATCAAACTAAAAAGTCTAAGAAGTAATCTCAACCATTCATTTTCTTAATCAATGGTTGAGATCAAATTGTAGAAAAAAATTTGTTAGAGTGGTATTTTAGCAATAGCCACTTTTGTTGACGTTTTGCAAGTTTTTTTATTTTTTTAACCTTCGTAACTTTTAGATGTGATATTATTTCTTTATAAAAATTACACTACAAAAATGAGTGTTTTTATCTTTAAAACGATTACAGTATTGTTATATAAAAAGATAAAAGAAATTGACTTTTTAAACTCATATCTCGTCATTGTGTCTTTAGTGCAGTTCATTGTATCTTTTTGTTGGTTATTGTATTAATTTTGAATACTATTGTGTTATGTCTAAAATGATGAATTTTATAATGATGGAATAACATTGTGTATCTCTAGAATGTAAAATATAATAATAAATTAACAATTAAACAATCTAATACGTTAAAAACAATGACAAAATAACAAAATAATGATGGAATATCATTGTGTCTTTTGTTCCTCATTGTGCTATTTTAAATAATATGAGTTTACATTGTTGAAATAACATCATTGTGTATTTCTAATGGTAAAACATAATGAATAATAACAAGTTTATATAATCTTTAAAAAACAATAACAAAAATAACATATTGTGTTATCTTCAAGACTGAGTTTTATAAACTAGATTAGTGAAAGTATATCATTGTGTCTTCTAATTGTAAAATACAAGTATAGATAACAAGTTTATAATGTATAAAAATAATGACAAAAATAATATAAAATGATCTAAAACGTAAAACACAATGATTAATACACATAACAAATTATGTAAACTATATGACACAATGAATTGTGTTTGACATAATAAACATATAAGACACAATCAACTGACATATTTGACACAATTACCAAAATATATATATTTTAAATAATAGAAGGATACATTTCAAACCCACAATCTTTCTTAAATTTTTTATATTAAACATTAGTTTTAGTATAAGTCTACCCTTAAAGTAGAAGTCAATTATGGATGCATTGAGCAAAAGAAAACTTGTTTCAATTATCACCCGTTATCTACTTATATAGGATAGAGTAATAGATATTTAAAACACAAAGAGAAGTATAGCTTTTGGTTTTTCATTATGGTCAAAAACTTTAAGTAATCTTATTTCGGCCACAAAATTTTCTTTTAACTTTTGGTTTTGTTTTTCTCTTTTTAAACTTCTTTTTTTGGTCTTTCTTTGATTAGCAACGAGTTTTTTTACATCACAAGAGTATGGTCGGGAACCGAAAAAATCAAGATCTATTAGGACTCAAAATAATATACAAATCCAAAAATAATTAAAGGTATACAATTTTAAATTAGAAAATTGTTAGAAAAGGACTTGTCACATTGCCTACTCTCATTGGCTCATAAGTTATTGTTCATTTAGGTTAGAAGTTGACCATGGAATTTTTTGTTTGCACGTTAAGTGCATTCAGTTTTAAACGAAATTGATATAGAATAGCAACGGCATATTCAAAAGTACAAACAAAACACAACAAACTACTTTGTTGTGAAAAAGATTAAGGGCTGTTTGACAGCATCTTAATTAGTTTTTTAATGGTTCAGATGTCTGCATGATTCAACATTTAATGATTCAGATTGTGTGTTTCGTGAACAAATGTTTGAATGGTTTAAACATTTGCCTCTTAATGGTTAAGCATTATATTTATGTTAAGTGGTTAAGAGGTCTAATACTGAATGATTAAGACCTTTTATCTTAATTGATCAGACATTTGTCTTTAAATAATTAAACAATATACTAGCTTTTAATGATTCAAATATTTTAATGATTTAACATTTAGTGGTTCAAATTTTTATTGATTCATCATTTAATCATTCAGAAAGTGTTAATCCACCACTAAGTTTTCTACGGGAAAAAATTAAAAATATATTATATTACCCGTACATTCTGACCACTTTATTGTGTGTTCTGTATACGTGATATTTATTTATGGAAAATAAAACCGTGTTTCCTAAATAAGCATTTTCTAGAAGTAAGATTTTTTTATGCAATTTCCTGCTTCTAGGAATAGATAAACAAATAAACAAAAGAAATTTAAAAAACAAATCCACAAAAAATTATAAAGTCAAAGAAAATAGAAAAAAAGGAAAGTAAAAGCTCATGAAGGATGAGAGCTAGGTGGGTTTTGAAATCGGGTATCTTGGTTTGAAGGGGTAGGATCTTACGATGGAAATTGGAAAGTTGGAAACAAGTAGCATTTTTTATTTGATATAATTTAAAATCTATAATCTATAAATATTAATAAAATAAGATTTTTTTGTCACTTTTTATATTCTTAAACTATTTTTTTGACACTTGTTATTTTCTTAAAACATTCTCACTTTATTTTCACTCAAAAAAATATTAAAGTAATTTAAACACTCAAACAATTTCGTTTTCTTCATAAAAACTATTTTGGTCAATTGATATATTTTTATCTTTCATCTATATATTTTAAAAATCAAATTATATTTTAAAAAATAAATTTTATTAAGAAAATTAAAATTTATATATTTTCTAAAACATTGAACCTTTTGAAACAAAATATTTTAAATCAGTCTTTTTTTAAAATAATTATAAAAATATGGAATTTCTAAAAGTAGTTTTATTAAAACAACTAGAATATATAGAAACTTGAGTTTTTAATAAACAAGATTTTTATAAACAATAAATCTTAAAAAATATTTAAAAATGAAACTATTTAGATAAAAGATTTAAAAATAGTATAATTGTTTTATATGTTGAACAAATACGCATATATAATTTTATACATATTTTATATTAAAATATCGTACTGTAACTTTTCGTGTTTATTACTAGCTATAATCTATTTAACTACACTATCTATTTATTTATATATCTATTTGTCTATAACCTATCTATTGTTTATTTACTTGAAATAACTATTCATATGTAATTATAATCATATTTTATAATCAAACATGGTTTTATAATTCATAAATTTTTATTACTAATTATTTATTATTTTATTTATTCAACCCGTGTAATACATGGGATACTAACCTAGTTGTTAAATTAACAAAAAGTTTTAAAAAATATTACTCTTATTACCGACGTCGGGTTTCAAAATCATGTATATTTTTGGCATCCAAATCAAACATAGTATTATATTTTTCCTTGAACAAATAAATATAAAATTATATATTCTATCGATTAGTATTTTGGATAGTAACCTTTTAAGGTTTTACTTTTAGCCATTCAAGATTTGAAATTGTTTTTTATTTGTTTCGTGATTTTTAATTATTTGGCTTTTCTTTGGCACTATTCTAATATTTAAAACTAATTTTTTAAATAAAAAGTCAATATAAACTTGATGTGGGTAGTCAATTTGTCACTATTAAATTGTGTGCTTAAAAACGTTAATGACATTGTTACTGTGCTTAAAAACGTTAATGACATTGTAACAATCCGGGTAACAAAATTCGCAAATGTGCCCTTAACCACATATACTTTAATGTATGGGTGACAACTCCATCGTGAAATCGCAACTTGGTTGGCCTGAATTTGATTTCTAGAGGTAACATATTTTTTTCCTTTTTTTTCCCTCTTTGTTCTTTTACTACTATTATATTTTTTCATTTATATTTTAAATTTATTAAGTCGTAACGTGTGGAGATAAAAAAACCGGATACGTGTTTTGTAATGATCGTTTTTATAACAACAATATTTTTTTATTTTTGATATGATGCTTTAATTACACATTTCATTTTTCATATTTGGATCAATTCGACCTTATATTTATCAATTTCACAGCTACAAGCAACACGTGTATATTAGATTGTATTTCAACCCCAACTTATTTGTTATCCTTTCAACTCACACTATAACATTAATTGTTTAACACAGTCACACACATTCCCACCCATTTCTCACCCCTAATTTTCATAGTAAAGAAACATATACCGTCGTCAATTTCCGTTAAAGTTATATAAATTATATATTATTTTTTATGAAGAATTATATATTTCCTTCTTACAAACATCATCAATTACATATATATCAACTTAAAATTTTAATTACATATATTCCCTTGTAAAACTTAGTTAATTACATATATACCCAGATTAAAAGTACAATTATATATATCATCTTCTAAAACTTATTTAATTACATATATACTTAGACTAAAAGTTTATTTACATATATATGCTTAATTAAACATAAATATTACATATTTATCAATTTTATTATTTTTATTAAAACAACTTATATAATTAGTATTTTACTCTGATTTTTAATAAATTATAAAATTATGTTTTTCCTCTAAATAACTTTTCGAATTTTGATTATTTACTAATATTTCTATACTAATGTTTTTATATTGTTTATGTTTTTTACCTTTTGATGCTATACTTTTCAGGTTCATGATTAAAACACTTCCAGTCTCGTTATGCAATATGATCCGAGTACATAATTTTATGTTGTATATGTAGTTCTTCCTTTTTTTATTTATCGTCAATTTTTTAAACCTCTTTTATCCAATCATGACACGGGAATTATTGTTATGTTACATTATATTTTGTTTGCTATATAAAACATTAAGGGTAAAGAAACTTGTAATGTTATACTTGTAATTTAACATTATCTTTAAAACATATAAGACTAATTTCTTGCGTATAATACAAGTGTTGTATGAAAGTTTTTCTAATCAAAAGATTATTTAATATCATGAATGCATTGGATATATATGCGTATGATACAATATCTAATCTAATTGAGAAAATATTAATGATATTTATGTAGAACTAAATGATTCTAATAATAAAACAAATTGATTTAGAAAAACAACTCTTTTATTGAGAAAATTTTGATAATAAAATACTATATTTTGCAAATACCGTTCGTGTTTTAGAAGTCTAGAAACACAGATAACAGGCCTGTAATGTATAAGGATATGATTATGCCACGTTGTCTTGTCTTGATTACTCAAGTTGATTATTTGTTTTCTTCTAAACAAATATAACTAGATTTTTTACCTGACTATTATCTTTTAGTTCGATCCTGACATCCCGCAACAGAGAGCGGGTACGCACACTTGCATAGTACATTACAAACTTTCATGAAGAGTATGGTTCCTTTGTCTTTCATATTTGCCACAATATTTTGGTATCCTTTCTATTTTAGCCACAAAACTCACATTACATGCCTTTCTGTCCCTTTTTCTTCCGCTTCTTCTTCGACCTCTAACGCCACAACCTAACCGCGATCTTATCGCCACTTATGTTTGAATTGAACTTTTGATTCTATATTCATGTAACCATACCACTATGCATTCGTTTATTGTTTTATGCAATGTTTTTAGAACGGATCGGATAGTAGACCAGATGTCTTACCGGTTGAGACCGGATATAAGAACTGGATAAAATTATAATTATTTTATAAATATATATGTAAAAAATTTATGAAAAACCGGTTCGACCGCTGGTCCGACCACCGGTTTAATGCCAAAACGGTTTTAAGTACCGACCCAAACCGGATTAAAGTCCGGTTCCTGGTACAACCGGTCGGACTGGCCGATCCGATCCGGTTTTCAATGGTTTTATGTTTTTAGTTGCTGGATCATGAAACATTGAATTTAGTTTTAGTACCATTTTCTTTTCCAGCAATTATTAGGCTATGTCCAAACATGTAACGTTTCCCAAAAATACAAGTGGGCAAGTATCAGAAATTGTGAAATCATGTCATAAAAGACAATTTAGTAAATAAGTATTAAAATAAGTAAGAAAAAGCAAATATCGACCCTTTTCCTATACACATGCATACCGCTTGTTGTTTTTTCCCCTTTTTGATAAGCTCCATAATGATCATGAGTTTTTGTATAATAATATAAATTATATAAACAAGTTTTACTCAATTAAACATAACATTTATAAATAAAGTTATATTTATAAAAAACCATTAAGTGTGTTACAAAGAAAGAAAATATAAGTCGTGGAAATCAGAGTAAGAAGAAAAATAAAAAAATAAAAAAAAAGATTAATATAAGTTAAATTTTTTGTTCTTTAAATGGTATGAATAAAAGTGTCGCTAGAAAAGTAACAAAATAAATTAAATTCCGTTAAAGAAAAAGACTAAATTACGTTAAATCTTCAATAAAAAAAATAATTGATATGCTTGATTAAAGTTTTAAGACCATATTTGTAATTTTAGTAATAGTTAAAAGGCAATATTTATAATTTACCCAACAAATTATAAAGATTAATTTAAATCAATGACAATAATGTGAAAAGCTTGATTCGAAATTTTATAATATAAACAAAACTAATTATGAAATAAACTCTGCGAAAATCATTTATGAACAATGAAACGTGAGAAAATCAATTACAGAAAACAACACAAATAAAGAAAATTAATTCAAAAATCATAAAGAATTGTGAAAGTCAGTAGTGAACATTGATTATACTTATGAAACTAAGACTTTTTACACGCCAATATTAAATGCAAATTACCTTATCTTGAGTATCGGATGGCTCATTTTCATTGTTTTCTTGATCGATCTAGTTTTTAGAGGAAGTACTTCATTTCCAACAAGTTCTGATGACAACGATACATGAGTGACTATAATACTATTTTTAATATTCAAATTTTCATCTTAGTATGTTGTCTGTTTCGCGCTAGCTTGCGCCTTTGTTTTTGTCACACGGGTTGAGATGTCCAAGGGGTCATCTATCGTAGATTGCTATTATCCAAGAACGCTTAATTGTGAGGCTCTATTTTTTTTCATGACTAATGTCCTGAAAACATGCTAGGGGAATTAGAAGCTGAGCATTACAACATTACTTATAAAAACATTTACATCTCATTTTTTATTTTCAACCTTATAAATGTATTAAAAATCATCAACTTTTCTCCCGCATCTTCAATTAAATACTATTTTTTAGTTTTTATATATTTATCATTACATTTTTTATCTCTTCATTCACATCCATTTTTCAAAAATATTAAAAAACTTATATGGGTTGAACATTGTATTACCAAATATACAGATATACAATAATATTTTCCTTCTCCTCCGATCACAAGTATTCCATATAAATATAGAGTTTACACTCGTAAAATTATAGAGAACAAGATGTTAATGCACTAATTCTACCATCTCTTATCTACACGACAAATGTAAGAATAATATGGGGTGTTACATCTTATCTCAAAAGGTCATAACATATAACAAAAAACGAGCTTCTCAAAGTGTTTATGCAAAGGTAAATAACAGGACAAAATAAAAAGAACAAGCCCTACATGAAGATAAGGTAACTCAATAATATATTATTGATTTTTTTAAAATTTTAATAATAAAAGGCAACATCCAAAAACCATTAAAGCCTAAGTGGAATGACCCTGAGTGGTGTATTTTTTTGCAATGTGAGCCCAAACTTCTCGCTCATGTCCATATCTTGTACCTTCATGTTTCCTTCAAGCTTCCAATCAAATTTATGAATCAAAGAACCTAACATCACATGTAACATTCTATGTGCCATATTCAATCCTGGACATATCCTCCTTCCAGAACCAAAAGGAATGAGCTCAAAATCTTGACCTTTATAGTCAATCTTGACTTCCAAAAATCTCTCTGGCATAAAGGTTTTCGGATGTGACCAAACTTTTGGGTCTCGCCCCATCGCCCACACATTACAAAGGATTTGTGTATTTTTGGGCACCATGAAGCCTTGGATTTCCACATCACGTGTCGCTTGGTGAGGGATAAGAAAAGGGGCCGGAGGGTGTAATCGAAGAGTTTCTTTTATAACAGCTTGTAAGTAAGGGAGTTGAGATATATCCGAGTCTTGTAATATATCCTTCTTGTTTTTAATGAGATTGATGACCTCTGATCGAGCTAATTCCAATTTCTCTGGATTGTAAATAAGCTCAGCCATCGCCCATTCGAGCGTGCTCGATGTCGTATCAGTTCCAGCAATGAATAAAGCCTATAATAATTTCAATAATGATAAATTGTTAAGGCCATTATAATGATAAGAAAATGTTTAATTCTTGATCTATGTCTTGCTAATGGAAATGATTTACTTACGAGAAACAAATGTCTAATGTCATTTCGACTGAACTCAGATTCATCTTTATTGTTGAGATTGAGTAGCGAGTCCAAGACATCATTGTTTGTAAATGTAACAAATGAACTTGATCTTGCGTGCAACCGTTGATCAATGATCCTATCAAAAATAGTCAATATCTTTGTACCATAGACATTTCCACGTCGCACTAATCCTTGAGGATCAAATGATTTAAGAAATGGAAAAAAGTCAGCTATATTAGGTTTTCCTGCAACTTCTAACAAAGCTCGTACTGCATCCTTGAATTCTTGTGATGACATGGAATCATATTGAGCTAAATCCATAGAAAAAATAAAGTTTGAGAGGATATTAAGTAATGTCGTAAATATGCTTCCACCTATATCCATAGCCTTTTGACTTATACAACAACGATCAACATGATCAAGCAGTTCTTTTACCTGAAAATATAATCAAACCTTAATTTAGATATAATTTATAGTTATTATCTATTTTTACCTATTCAAATAACAAAATAAACATAAAATAAAATTGACGAGTAACTTATTAATATTAGTCCTTTTCTACTTTCAGTTATTCAAATACCAAATTAAGCGAAATTCTAATTCCTAATGAATATAGAAATAATTCTCAAGATATATACATAAATAACCACCTTGGTCTAGAGTTTATTAATATTTGTTTTTGTTTCTAACGACAAACCTCCAAATGCCCTCAAACACAAACTTTTTGAGCGAGACATCACACAACACATTTTTATATCATTAGTTTAATTCCCTTTGGAATTTTAATATTTGATAATAGACATCATGTACCTTCTCTTGACGTAAGAGTTCACTAGCATCTAGACGTTGCACCGACAACACATATTCTTTAGTTATTCTTCGTAGTCTTCGCCATTGATCTTCGGCTGGCAACCAAACTATGGAGTACTTCTCATGGTCCACCACTCTGCCGGTGTCGGGTATTGATCGACTAGCGAACGAATGGTCATGTGTTTGCAAGAACTCTTTGGCTATATCTGGTGATGAAACCACTATGGTTGTTCTAGTTCCTAGCTTAAGCGACATTAAAGGACCGTAACGCTTAGAGAGCGTCGCGAGTGAGCGGTGGGGTTTGTCTCCGAGGTGTAAAAGATTTCCGATGATCGGAAAAACATAAGGCCCCGGTGGAAGCCGTGACCTACGGTGGCCGGATGTGATAAGAACATATGCAAATGTTAGAACAAAAGAGAATAATAAAGATAAGGTAATGTAATCCATCGGTTTGTAATTTTGTGAGGTGTAGGTGTGTGTTCTTTCATGACACTCCAATTTATTGAGTTGTGCAGCCACCGGCCTATTCATTTTTGATGTCACTCGAATTTAAAAATATACATATAACATCAAATTAGTGAAATAATAAAATACATAATATTATGTGTGGCTTGGAGCCCGAGATCGATATATACAGGAAAAGGATAAGACTATAAGAGGTGCCATAATGCTCCTTTGGTGATGAGAGATGATGGTATAATGAGTCTAGTGTTTAAAACTCGAGATCGGGTTGTGGGTAGTTAGTTAAGCTTAAATTTGACTTTGGCTCAGCTTGTTAATTATTTATATTTTTAGTTATTAAGATTTATAACTACTTTTATATATATGTTTATAGTTATAATATTTTGTGTCATAAATTTATAAATAATTATTTTTATTATCATGTAGATGTACCTAATATATTAAATAAAAATATATAAATAAAAGCCTAGTTTTAGCTTACGAACCTAATGAACTTAATATCCAAAACTCATGCACAAATTTGTTTATTTAATGAGCCTCGGTTTAACTTGAGCTTGAATCGTTTAAGTTTGATTCGATTAGAATTTTTTACAAATCAAGCTCGAGTAGCTTACAACTAACCCGACTCAATAATTAACGGGAATGGATGTGTATTAATAACTCCTATTAAAAGGTGAGTATGGTGAATTTAATAGTTTAATATATTTATTGGTTAACTAAGTTGCGTTACGAAATATTGATTAGAAAAGAGGTTTGCTTGAGTGGTTAATTTTGTAATAGCGACGGAGCAACACGGTAGCGCAACCTCTAATATACAACCACCCCACCCTCACTTTCAAGTGGCGGAGCTTGAATCAATGTTTTCAGAACCAGATCGGATGTTGAACCGGACGTCTTACTAATTTGGTGGTCGGACCGAATTTAACTATTTTAATTATATTTATATATGTAGTTAAATATAAGTAATTTATATATGATTTATATATATATATTTT